>NC_069472.1:1841984-1863678 GCF_026875155.1 Cherax quadricarinatus | reverse complement strand
AATCCAGAACTTGCTTGGTCCCGCCCATTTGGTTAAAAAGGGGATTTTATTTTGTTTTAAAAAATAAAGGGAGGAAAATATAGGGTTTTGGGGAAAATTGGTGGAGTTCTGTACCAATAAAAGCTTACAATGCTCAAATATTCTTACACATGCTTGCCCCAGTTCACTTAGCAGTAAATTGTTGTAAGTTACATCTTAGGGAAAGGGAAGTAGATAGTATCTTAGCATGTAAATTCCACCATGTATGAAAATACATTAGTATACAGCATAACCCAATGACATTAAAGATTCTATAGCCTAACTGAACACTGGACAATATACAGGATTTGGAGACCACTTGATAATTTTTAAAGCAATGAAACAGCTTCATGCCTTTGAGGCAGTCATTTCATGATTTTGGTAAGAAACTTTGTTTCTTAGCTGCACCATTTTGCCTTCAAAACAAAAATTTTTGACAGCCTGGATAACATTATGCTTATTGAAATACATAACCCATGATGGATTGTACAATGGAACATTACACAACAAACTCATACTGCTAACAGTTTTAACCAACTCTTCCTTATCAGAGAGTTCATCTTTTTCAGTGTCCATCTTCAGTTAACCTTCCCAAGTCAAATAGTTTATCCTTTTTAAGATTGTCGAGACCATCTCTTCTTTTGATCTGCATACATTCCTCCCATCATGAAGTCAGCTTTGCTCAGATTTTCCTGACAGTTTTGCCTGTGAGATCCAGTATTAGTGTGGCTGCAAACTCTCTCATTTTGAGCTTTGTGTAATAACTAGCTTATAGCTATGTGAGCAGAGCTAAGCTCATGGTGTCTCATCTTTGAGATTTATCATATAATTTAATAATTTTCCAATGTTCAAAACTATGGCCTCTTGCTCTTCCTGTTGATAAGGCCCTGATCAACAGGAAGAGCAACACCCCCATGGCCTGGTCATGGACTGGGCCATGGGGGTGTTGATCCCAACAATACCCTCCAGGTAGACTCCAGATCTCCTCTTTTCTCCTATCAGTCTGTAAGAACATTTCCAGTACCTTCAACACTATTTGGCAAGGTGTGGGTTCCATGCTGGTGCTACATATTTAAGGATTACTCTTATGTGTAGTGTGTTATACAGTGATTTAAAGAATACCTTGTTTCAATTCATGAAGATTATTCCACTGTTTGCCACTAATGTTATTCTGCTTGCAAACTTGAGAGACAGGTTAGGCATATTTCACAAGACACAATGAATATATAATAACCATAGCATTCCTATAGGATTATACATATTTGTACACTAACCATGGGATTTGACACAACCATGGGGTTTGCACACTGACCACACAGTACATATGTGCAGTGATCAAAATACTGTGGTGTTTCCAGTGAGGATAAATACAGAATACAAATTATCTAGAAACATAAATATAGTATATAAAATTCCTCTAATCAAATTAAAGAATATGTACACTTCATGTGTGTGTATAAAATTCCTGTACATAAACAAGGGTGAAGAATCTGATGTTAGATGCAAAATGCTATAATTTTCCCCATTCATTTTATAAGACAATACCTATTATTTCTGAATATATTATTTAATTCAAAATTTAAAAAAAAAAAATTAATTTTAATTACTGAATTCACAGTCCTTCCTTCCTCTTACCATCCATGTGAAAGACTGCAGCTCTCCACACTGTGTTGTAACAGTGTTCTTCTATAGTCATCATTTATGAAAATAGTTGCTGATACTTATACTAAAATCATGTCCTCACCTGTGAATGAGAAGTTAAAATCAGTAGGTGAAAGACTCGTGCACATGGTTTGTGATATATCATTCAGCATATATATATAATGTGCTCACTGTTATATTTGTCACACTCTTTGAAAAACCTACCTTCAGCATGCCACTACCTACTAGACATCCCCCTACCATCACCAATCCCTACCTCCACATTGAATGTCAAATCCTAGTTCGCAAATGGGTTACTATCTTGGTCTTGTGCATCCTATATACACAAATACAACAATATGTATGCCACACAAAACCGGAAAAGAATCAAAAAAGCATCCTGTTATCAACGTGTGAACAATGAGACATGAAATTCTTGTAGCTCACTCCTTCTGTTGGTTTCTGTTTTGGCATTAATTAATTATTCAAGTCAAAGTTTGTGTGCTCTCAATTTGGTTTTCTTTATTAACGAGGGGTGCCCCAATAACACCATGTTTTCCAGTCTCCCACTGATTGGAGGGCTAGAAAATGTTATTTTCAAATTTTCTGTTCATCTGTTTCTCATAGGTTTTATTTTTTGGCTAAAGAAATTTTGATGCTACACGTTTGTGACAACTGAACTTCATTTTAGAGGTGCTCCAACCGTACCTCTCAACACTAAATTTTCACTCTGACAGTATGGAATACTTGTTTATAAGGGATTATTCATACATAATTACTTTTATTATCTATTATTATTATTATTATTATAATACTATTATTACATCGTCAGCCGTCTCCACCAAGGTAGGGGCAACTCAAAACAGAGGATAAAAACTTTCACCACCTTCACTCTATCTTTGTCTTGTTAGAGGAGATGAACGAAACTATAGTTCAAGATGCCCTTCAAACTGCAAAATTCTCCACCCTTCTTCAGAGTGCAGGGCACTGTGACTCCACCTTAGGATTTAAGTCTGGCTACCATGTTTCCATAGAATCCCTTCAGAAAGTGTTACCTTGCTCCTCACACTCCGAGCACCCCAACAAGTCCCAAAAACCAAGTGAACTGTACATATAACTTTCCCTGTACCCCCTCCATCTATGAGGGGGAAAAGGTAAATGACCCCTACCAACCTTCCCTCCACTACAGATTTATACACCCTTAGGTCAGGGTCGGTGAGCAACTGCGGCTCGCGGGCGCGTTGGCAGCCCGCCAAGGTTTTCATGCGCTCGCTAGATCAAGTCTGTACAGTGGATACCTCAAATATCGAACTTATCCATTCCAGGAATACTTGTTCTAAATTCGAGGAAGTCTGAAATAATCGAGGGGCAATATTTTTTTTTTATTTTTTTTTTTTTTATTTTTATTCCCATAAGAAATAATGGAACATACAATTAATCCGTTCCAGGAAACCCAAAAATATTCACAAAAAAAATTACATTTATTAGAGATTATTTACAGGTTTTACATGACATACAAAAAATACATATAGTGGTCAATTGAGAGAGTAGAGAACTGTATAATAAATGTAAAATATAACACCCAATATAAATAACATTTTTACTTTCCTTTACCTGAAGATTGGTGATGGCATCTGAAAGACTAGGGAGAGGGGCAGGGGAGTTAGGGTTTTGTGTTTGGAAGGAGAATCCCCTCCTGACTGACTTCAGGTATCAAAGCCCTCTCTGGGTTATCCTTTCTTTTTCTTTAATGCACACTAGCGACTACCCTTCTTATATCTGTCCAAACCACCTCTGCTGGCCTTAAATTCACTATCAGCCTGGCTTCTCCAGGAGTTTTCTGTACCAGAACGACATGCATACTTCCTTGCCTGTCTTTTCGCAATTAAGGTCTTGAAACATTATCACTGCCATCTCTGTTTTTATCCCATGATCCACTCCAGCAAAAACTTCTCATCTCGCCTGAATCAATTGTCTTGTGGTCTTTTTTTTTGGTTTAGCATATTAACACCTTTTGCAACATCAGGTTCCTTGATTTGTCTTTCTTTGCCAGATAGAACCGATGGTCAACTTGTTTTTCCATCATCCTGGGCATGCTCAACAAGTCTTCACACATCTCATACTTCTGTATTATTTCCTTCTTCACTCTATGGATGCTTTCTCACTTATCTTTATCGACAGGGGTACCACTAGAAGTTTCTTTGAGGCCCATGGGCAGTAGCTTATTTCACAGTCCCACAAGTTACTAAAAACAATGAAAATGTTTGCATATGAGGAGTGCAGGTTAGTGTTCACTCAGAGCATCAACAAAACAGACTGCTCCGGCACTGGCGTGGGGACCGCGGACAGAGCGGGCTGATAGCCAGTTACAGTACCCGGCGGTTCGAAAATGGGGGCAATTTTCAATAATAGGGACAAAGTTGGTTCGAAAAAAGTGTTCGATTTTCGAAGAGTTCAATAAGTGATACATTCGAAATTTGAGATTCCACTGTACTCATGTATATGCAGTGAATGAGCAAAACTTTGTTCATTTTCCCCTGTTGAAAACACGAGCTGTTACACAAGCTTTTATCAGAAAGTACAGTTCCAGTTGATGGCTTTCCCCCCCCCCTGCTCCGGGTCATCCCATTTTGCTACATCTTCTCTACAGGTCCAGATTCACCTCAATAACCCTCCTCAGCTCTCTGGATAATTACTTTTAGAAAACCCCCACATTTCTTATCTCCATTTCTACATATTCTCTGCATAATATTTACACCCACATTTCCCTCATTTTGAATCTTCACTGTTCAGGGACCTGGCTCTCATTTTCGTTCCCCTCCTTTATTTTCTGCCCAATTTTTTTTATTTTTGGTGCACATTTAGAAGTGCATATGTAAATGAATATGACAAAGTTTCAATATGATTGGCCAACAAACAATGGAGAAAAAAATTATTTATGATTTTTACATATGGGCCCAAAGGCATGACAAATTGGCACTACGAATGACATTTCTGACATTTCTAACTGTTAGAATACGTCTAAAAAAGAATATTAATGGATAAAATTCATCTAATATACCCATTATTATGGTTGAAAAAAAATACATTTGGTGCGCTTTTTTGACATTCACCAAATTTTCTGCCTTTTACCCCCACAAACCAAAAATATTTTAGATATTCCAAAATTTTCCTTAATATTTTTTAAACACACTTTGTTTTATATTGTCTGTGAAAATCATTTCAATCCAATCATTAATATGGTGCAGTGACAAGCAATAGACTAAAATTTTGGTTTCTGATACTCGGGTAAAAAGCGCGGACTAGCAAATTACGTCAAAATTACGTCAAAATTATGAAAATTGTGCTACTTTGGGTTTATTTATGCGATATAGTGATTTCTTATTGTTTCCCCCTGTATAGTAATCATTTTCTGTAGTGCTACCCGAGGTAACATAGAAAACCTTCTCTTATAGGGGAAAGTTTGATGTAAACATTTCATTAGGGTCAGCCACCACCTCCGGGTATAATATACAAATATTATTATTTTGGCTGGCTTTTTTATGCATTTATCCAGTTTATTATGTATACTATCACTACTGAATAAATGTTATAAGCAGAAAAAGGATATTAGCAATAATAGGGTCAGAATAAGCATTTTGTAGGTGGTGATCAGACTGTTGTCACGGCAACTGGTTGTTGCATCATCATGCAAGCTCCTCCCCCCTCTGTATAAGCTCCACCCACATTGTAATGATATTAAGTGGTAAATTTAGTGTATTAGAAAGAAAAATAGAAAATTAAAAACAAACAAAAATATATAAAAAATTCACCTCGCACTTACGCATATAAGTATTTACCTGGCGGGTCGTCACCCCGACATGTTTCAAGTAGCTATAATTTGCTTTAGAAACATTGTATTATGATGGGGTTTTCACCAAAATGTTCCCAGATACTTACACTATTTTCTGTAAACAAAACCTAAAATCATATTTTTTGCATAATTACCAAGACCGCGTCAGAAACTCGGAGCACAGGCCCCTTCAGCCTCCCCTCAGAGCTTCACAACCATACAAGGTGTTGGTACCATATACTCTCATGCCCTTCCCCTTTATGCTTCCATGGATAACATTCTTTGTCTATTCAGTCTCTGCCTATGGTTCACCTCATCTTTCACATACAGTAGAGCCCCACTTTACAGCGTTCTGCTAAAACGGACATTTCAAATTATGACCAAAAATCTCTATACTGCTCTCCCCACTTGACTGTCTAATACAGTCACCGCATGCCACCAGTTTGTTTACATTCTCCCGGAGCCCCATGAGCTCCATGAGCACTGCGTCTCTCCATTATGTCTGGAAACTTTCCAATATTTCAAGTGTTTTACCTGGAGTTTACCTGGAGAGAGTTTCGGGGGTCAACGCCCCCGCGGCCCGGTCTGTGACCAGGCCTCCTGAAAATTTATTTCATATTTTAAATTTAAATTTATTTCATATTTTATATTGTTATATCTTCGAAATTGGTCATCCTGTGTTATTTAACTATTGTAAGAGAATATGTTCATCACTTAATATTATAGCGCGAAAGTCCCCGTTTATAGCTAAAATAGAGACTTTCGGCATTATATTATTATCTGTTAATATATGAAAAATACCATGGTATTATCACTATTTTGTTATTATCACTATTTTGTTATTATCACTTTTTTTTTATTATTACTATTTTGTTATTACCCCTTTTTTAATTTTTCACTATGTTTTATCTTTTTTTGTTATTATCCCCTTATTTTGTTTTTATCGCTTTTTATTATTATCACTATTTTATTATTATTTTTAAAGGTTTAGGTTTCTTGTGTTATAGAGTTTGGGTCTCAAAACCCATTCGGGTTTGAATTTTTCCAATTTTTTATGCCCGGGGGGCTGACGTTTGGGTCGCTGACCCAAAACCTGACGACGCGTAAACAGAGGGGCAAGTAGTCAGTCTGCCCCCGGGCTCTACCCCTGACAATTTATCGTATTTTGGCTCACGGTGTACAGTTTGAAGGTTTTTGAAAATTGGACTCTAGGGGGCTGACTCGTTTGTTCCCCATTGCTTGAAAATTCTTTTGTTTTTTTTTCCTTGGTCAGTTCAGAACCCATAGAGATCTTTACGGCCGATTCAAAGGTTTGTTAAATCTTGTCCCTTTTGCATTTTGAGTTTACAGTCTTTTTAAAAGACAAAGAGGGAAAAATGTTATTGAATTTTTAAATTTACAGGAAGAATAATTTAAATTCCTTTTTAATGTGACTTTTCCCAATGTTTTTTGAACAAAAATTGTATATGAAAATTTATTGTAAAAAAGTATTAAGTTAAAATTAACTACAGAGAGAAGATAAAGTATTTTTATTTTAAATTTTAAAAAAAATTTAAAATTATTATTTATGGATTTTTCCCAGTTGAAATTTTTTCCCCCCTAGACTCTAAAAAAACCATAAATAACTCGGACCCAAAAAAATCTTGTTGCTTTAAGAAAAAAATTGGTAACAGGCAATATTCGAAGTTTTTTAAAAAATTTCTTATCCCCCAAACAAATGGGGCCTGTCCGGGATCTCTGTTGTTCTAAGCAATATTAAAGTTATATATTTGGGAATTTATTTTTTATTTAAATTTTAAAAATATTGATCTTGGAAGCCCCCCCAACATTAAATTTTTATTTGAAGTTTTTAACTTTGTAAAAAAGCTGGACCTTAAAACTTAAAAACTGCTGGCAGTAGCCCGTAAATTTGGGAGTCCCCATCCGATAGATATTACACGGGGAAATTTTACCGTAAGGGCAAAAATTTAGAAACAATTTTTTTTCCGGGGGCCCTTTCAAACCTAAATGTAGCAGGAGATTTGACTCGGGAAAGTTTATTTTTCTCAAGTAAGTTCCCAGTCGAGATTCGAAGTTTTTAAAAAGAACAATTTCAAAAGGGTTGTCTTGAATTTGAATCAGATGATTGGGTTTCCCGCTTGGGCCCTTTTAGTAAAGTAGATAAAAGTTTCCCAGGGTGCGCCCCCTGTTGGGCCCATTCCCCTTTGTTACTAAAGGAAATTCCCTATTAATTCAGCCTTTTCCCTCCCCCAAGGGTTTGCAGCCCAAAAGGGAAAATTTTCCACATAGCCATTTCAATTCCCTCATTTCGATACCTGGGGCCCATTTTCTAAAGTAAAGTTTGAAAAAAATTAGAGGGGACTATTTATTTTACAGACTCCCAAAATTGGGGGCCCCCACCCGAAAAAATTAAATAAAAGAAGACTTTAAAAGGGGAAACGTTTCCGCTATTTTAAAGACAAAAAAACAAAGGTAATTGAGGGGAAAAGATGTACTAAAACCCTCAAATGATTCTTTCAAAAACAAAAAGTTGATCTAGGGTTTTAAAGGTCAAATGAGGAAAATTTGGGGATATTATTTGAAGTCTTTGAGAATAAGCACGTGCTAGGGCGCGGGGCCCCCGACCACAGGGGGCAACCTTCCCCCCCTTACAACCTTTGTTGTCTGGTAAAGCTCAAAGTTGTACGGTTTACGTTACCTTTTGGGGAAATTTGTGGTTATGATTGTTAAGGGGCTATCCTAGAGGCTTATGATCTCCCCCCGGAAGTTATAAAAAAACCCTTTTAGGATTAAAACCCCACCCAAATCGGGTCGTATGTAGATTTTGCACGTAAAAAAGGAAAAAAAAATCGCTATTGAGAGGGTTGTTGAGTTTTAAACTGTAAATCTATGGAAAGTCTTTCCCCAATTTGGGTCCCATGAGGTTTTCTAAAATTTAATTTACCAAAAGACTTGATGGGTTTTTTGTTTAGTTGCCCATAGTAAATATACTAGAAACAGCCCGCTCCCCGAAAAATTTAAATAAAAATATCTCAACAAAGTTTGGGGAAATTAAAAAGTAAGGGAAACAGGGAAAAAATATGCCCCTAAAAAAGGGGAACGACCCAAATTTTTTCCCAGAGATGCATCGCATACGAATCCTTGCCCGACCCCTTGATCCCTTTCCACCCCCCATTAATAAAAATTTTTGATCTAAGAAAATTTTAAAAAACCCCCTAAGGCATAACGGATTTGGGTTAACTCCCAATTATTGTAATAAAAAAAGGACTTTTAAAGGGGAAACGTTATTGGTTTAGAGGGGGGGATACCAGGAACAAAGCGTTTTATTTTCCCCCAACTCAGGTAATTTCATCGACAACTCAAAAAAAACTGAACCAAAAGTACCGGGAAAGGGTTTTCAAAAGAACGAATCGTAGTCTTTCTAGATGACTCAATACTAGAGTTTTTCAAAAAAAGATATTCACTCAGCTATGAGCCCCTATTTTTGTTTAAAATAAAAAGGTTGGGAATAGAAAAGGGGATCAATTGGGTTAAAATTTTAAATTCCTTCCGTGTTACGGGAAAAGTTATTTAACATTGTTAAAGGGCAAATATTCCTTTTAAGTGATATGCTGCAAAAAGCTAGTTTCTTATTAGAATTTAGGGAGGCGCCTTATAAAGGAGTGCCCTTCACGGGAAAATTTTTACACCCAAAAACACCAACCTAACTGGCTTTGTGTCGGTGGTTTCCCATTAAAAATTTTCCCTTTTCCCACGGGTTTGACTTATCTTAGGCAATGATCTAGATACCCGGGTTTATAACCCGAGACCCTCTAGTTATTGATAATTTCTCCTGAAAAAAAAACCTATCCCATAAAAGCTCGAAAAAGGGCTCCTACCTTTTTTCCCTCTCAATGTTTTTAACTAGAGCAATGTCTAGAGCGCCTAAAAATCCTTTATAAAACTGAAGCCCCATGTAAATGGCGAAGATTTAGGTCTCGATTTTTTTGTTCAGCCGATCCTTAAAACCCCGGATCTTCAAATCTGAAATATTCTAGGGAAGGCCCCTTTTCAAGTTTCGATTTTAAAAATGTATCGAAAGAAGTTTTTAAAAAGGGGAATCATTTCCCTTGATCCATCCCTGAGAAATTACGGGAGATAGCTTTTCCCAAAAGACGACCCCCCAAGACCTGGAAAAATTGTTATTTATCTTGTAAGGGTTTAAAATTAATGAAAAAGGGGAAAGTCTCTTTTGTTTTCCCGACGATCATCTTTTCTCCCCAGAAAAACCCTATTTGTGTACCTAGCCCCTTTAGGTTGGCTATTATTTTCCCCCACCATAGTCCATGGGAGGACTTTTTTGGGAGTAAAAAAAAAACGGGGGCAAAAAACCAAGCATTTTCTTTGGGCCCCAAAGGAAGGGAAGGGGGACTGTGGAAAGCTATCTAAAAGGTTGTCAAGCTCCCAAGTGCCCGGCAAACCTTCCCCACACACCTCCCCCAGTTCCCCTCATTCCGATTCCCGTCAGTGGTGACCCCCTTTTCACCCCTGAAAATTAAAATTGTGTTGGTCCTTTTTCCCCGGGCCCAAAACAAAGGACCCCAAAAATCTGTTTAAATTTTTGGGGATGTCGTTCTCGAAAATCCGAGGTTTATTCCTTTGAAAAAAAATTAATTCCCCGCATCTTTGGGTTCGAGGGCTTTCCCAAAAATTTTCTAAGGTGGGGTTTCCCCCCGAATAATTAAATCCGTTTCAAGGTTCAAATTTTCCCTCAAAAGATGTTTCGTGATGCCTTATCTCCCCTCAGAATTAAGCCCGTTTTTCTGTTGCTTATCCCCCTCGGGTCGAAGGGAAAGGCCCTTTCAAAAGTTTTCATAAACTTTAAAAATCAATGATGAGAGCATACTGGAGCATTTTTTCCAGGGGAGATTGGGACAAAGGGGAAATACCATTCCTCTTGTTCGCCAAAGGGAAAAGCGAACAAAAAAGCCCGGGGTTTTAGTCCTTTTAAATTTTAATTTCCCGGACCCAAGTCCCGCTTTCCCGGGCCAACCCCAAGAAATATCCCCCATTTAATACAAGGGGGGATTATTCAATTATGTTTTATGCCCTTCGGGTTGTGAAACCCAGGGCCTCTACCTTTAAAGCCCCTGATGAACTGCGGGCCAATGTTTTAAAAGGGGAGTGGATGATATTAGATGATCTTGTTACTTTATAGCAATGAGGGGGAGCAACTTTTTTAATTCACCGGGAAAACCTTATTTAAGAAGTTAAAAAAGACAACTTCCCATAAATTTACCCAAGTGTCGTTTGGACAAGCCAGAAAAAATTCCCTCGGTTTTTGTATGGTCAGGGTGGGGGTACGCCCTGTTGATGTAAAATTTTGGGGCCCATTCCCAAATTTTACCCCTCAAGATAGAAAATCTATAAGAGGTTCCTTGGGGAAGACTGGTTTTATCGCCCTTTTCTTTTCCTAATTTTTTCCCAGGTTGCATCCCCTTTTTCTGGTTAACCAGTAGTAAGATGAAGTTTTGCTGGACGAAAGTTTGTGAGTTAGCTTTTAATCGGTTTTGGGGCCTTTTCTTTCTTCGCACCGTATTGAAAAAACCTGAAATTTAATCAAAACCCCTTTTATTTTCACATCGATGCCAGCGGTTTGCTGTGGGGGCGGTGTTACTTCAGAAATCCCCCCCTACTGATATTTTTGCATTCCCATATCTTAAATTTTTTTTCAAAGTTGAAAAGTCAAAAAAATTTGCATGTAGAGAAAGAAGCTTTTTTTGGCCCCCGTAATACTTTGGAACATTTTGAATTTATCTGGGGAAAAACCCCCCCTAAAATTATGGTATTTTTTTGATCACAACCTTCAATTTATTTTTAATTTTTATGAAATCAAAAAACCCGGGGTCCCCAGGGGGCTCTGGGATCCAAAACCCTTTTTGATTAGTATTCCCAAATTTTAAATGGAACCCTTAAAAAATAATTGTATGCCTTTTTTTCACCCCGGAAAAAAAAAAAAAGTATAAACCCTTAAAAAGTAAAGTAAGAAATGAGTACTCTTGAGCCCAATTTATATATATATTATTTTTTTTTTGTTAAAGATTTTCTTTTATATTGACAGTTGACTATGAAAACGTTTGTTGATGGGCGAAAAAATTAAGTCCCCATGGATGAACCCCGACAGTCCTGTCCGAGATCCTTTCTCGAATTGTTTAGGAAAACCACTCCAGATAGTTCTTCGGCCATTGTTCCAAAAAACTTTATCCCGGCAAATAACCATACTGTCGAGTTTTTTTCTTTTTCCCCTTCTTCCATCGTTTTCTCTGCCTTAGTTACCAAGGGGGACGCTTACTTATAAAAAGGGGATTTACAAGGACGCTTGCAAAATCCCCACTGCGACCTTTGTGGAAGGGGGGGGGGGGGGTTTTTCTTTTGAAAATTGGTCATTTCCTTTTGTTATTTAATATTGTTTAAGGAAAATGTTATCACTTTATTATTTGCGCGGGAAAATCCCATTTTTAGCTAAAATAAGACTTTCGGCGTTTTATTATTATCTGGGAAAAATATGAAAAATTCCATGGTATTAAACCCCTATTTTGTTTTTAACACTATTTTTTTAATTAAACACCATGTTATTATTATCACTAAATTTTTTATTTTCACTATTTTTTTTATTTTCGTATTTTGTTATTATCGTATTTTATTATTTAAACACTATTTTTTTATTATTTTTTTTTAGGTTTGGATTTTTGTTTTATATAGAGTTTAAGCCCCCGAAAAACCCTCCGGTGAATTGGGTTTAATTGTTTATGTCCCCGGCCCGGTGAGTTTGGGTTAGCCCGATCCAACCCCGACGGCGTGTCAAAAGATGGCAAGTAGTTTGTTGTCCCTGCTCTAGGGGCCCCGACAACTGATCGTTTTAAATTTGGGTCTTTTCGGGTACCCGTTTGAATGGTTTTGAAAAAAATTGGACTCTAGAGCTTGACTCGTTTTTTTCCTCATTTTCTCTGAAAAGGGTTCTTTTGATATTTATATCCCTTTGGGCAGTTCAGTAATCCATGAATAAATTTTCCCGGGCCCGATTTAAAGGTCCTTTTAAATTTTTGGGCCTTTTTTTATTTTGGTTTACAGTCTTTTTAAGAAAAAACGTAAAAGTTATTTTAAGACTTTAAATTTCAGAAAATAATTTAAAATTCCTTATTTTTTGTGACAAATTTTCCTGATTTTGAACTAAAAGTATTTGGTAAATTTATTGTAAAAGTATTTAAATTTTCATTTAAATACAGGAGAACTAAGGGTTGTATTTAAAAACCCTTAATAAAATTTTTAAAAATTATTTTATGGAGTTTCCCCGTTGAAATTTTTTTCCCCCAGCCCTAAAATACCTTTAAATTTAAATGGGTCCAAAAAAACTTGTTGAAAAAGAAATAAATGGTTAAAAAGGCCCTATTCCGAATTCTTTAAAAAATTTTTATTCGCAAAATATATATATCTTAAAACTTATGTACTTTGTGTACCTTTTACCCAAATAAAATTAAACTTTTGTGCATGCAAAGGGACACATTAAAAAACACTAAGAGGTTTATTAGTCTTGAAGATGCCATATTTAATTTTTTGATATTTAAAAATTTGCAATTTAAAAATAAATTTTGGGGCACTCTTTAAAAGCCCCATATTTGTATTTTGTTTAAAACACATTTTCATTAATTTTAAACTAAGATATTTTTTTAAAATTATAAAAGCCTCTCCCCCAGTGATGTACCCCGTTTACCAACACCCCGATTTACAAAAAGGCTCTCTGAAAGTATGCCCTACCTATATAATGTATATTAGAGCTGGTTTCCTTTTATTTTTGTTTAATACCCAAAATACAGTACATACTGAAAAAAACATTTTGGGAAAAACCCTCCCTCACCTTTTAAAGAAGGGAAATTCTGTTCCTAATACCACGGCAGTTTTTTCAAAATTTATCGCAAAAAAGGAGCCTACTATAAAGGTAGTGGGTTTATGTCAACCCTCTTTGATATTGCTTTTTAAACCCCCAAACGGTTTCCCCAAAAGTATATATACATACTTAAATGCTACGCCCCCAAAGTATACAATGGAAATTGGCTTACAAATTTAATCCCTTCCCTGGGGCTTGTTCGAAACCTGAATTTTTTCGTAAGCCCGGGTTAATTTTCCCCAAATTTTAAAAATTTGTTGAAATGTAATTAATTGTTCCCAAATGAATTCCTGCTCTCAAAGGGGCATGACCAAAAAAACCTCTAAACTCTATGGGGTTATTTATCTTTTTCACAATTCATCAATGAATAAAAAACCAAATTTTAAAAAAACTTTGAAAAACCCGATAAAACACTCTAAAATGAATTAAAAAAATTTTCAATTTTTTTGGAAAAGGGGAGGGAGGAGGGAAAGGGGTCACGAGAGTGGTTATGCATTCTCGCTTGGGAAAAAGTTTAAAAGGGGTTAATTTTAAGCCCAAAACCGAGTTTGTGAGGCTGAATTTTCATCGGGGGTAATAAAATTTAAAATACCCTTTGAGAAAAAGGCCCCCGCAGGGGCGGCATATCCCATCAATAGTTCACACTTTTCTTAAGAATGCCCATGTACAATTTTTTTTTTTTTATTTTATAACTACGTATCTCCCGTGAGCTGTTTCTTGGGGCAACCCCTTTTTCAACAAACAGCTTTTCCATCTTTTTATTGACAGAGGTCCGCTGCCCTTTTTAAATTACTGAACGCCCTTTGCTGGGGTATAGCCCTTTTGAGACTCCCCCCTTTGTATTGTACTTGTTGTAGAGGGGCTACGATTTTTACCCCCACCCCAAGTCCCTCCACCCCGTACCCAGTCTGTGACAAACAACCCATTTCTTGCTTTAATTCCAGCAAAAATTTTTCTTTTTCTTTTTCGGCCCAAAATATTTCCTTTTCACTTGCTTTTTTAGGGGCCCTTTATTAGAAGAAATCTGGTGAATTTTAATGCCCCGAAACTTAAAGGGAAAACATGAGAATTCCCTTTCACCCCAAGGGGGAGCTCCATAAAACCATGTGCACTGGTGACCTTGTGGTGGTGTTGTCAAAAATAAATTTTTACGCGTACCCTACATTTGTATTATTTTTTAATTAAAAATTTTATTGTATATTACGTAATATTATATTATAATATTCATAAAATTTTTATTACGTATTATTATCATTTTATTAGTACGTGGTCCCTGTTTTTCCAAATTAAACCCTTCCTGGAGTTGCTTTCTATTATCGAAATCTTTTGTTTTTCGAAAACAAATTTTCCCCCTAAGAAATAACGCAAAACAATTTAAACCATTCTGACACCGAGGTTTTTAAAACAAAAATTTTTTTAATGAAATACCCGATTTTTAGACTAAAAAAATACAATGGGAAATGATGGGAAAGAAAAAATTAAAAAGCATAAATTTAAATTTATTGGAGTTCTTCTCAGTGTATGGGGGGATGGAGGAGGAGAGAGATTGGATTGGTTTTCCCGTTTGGAAGGGGAATCCCCTTCCCTCAACCCCCTCAGGTACCAAAATTTTTTTTTGGGGGTTTCTTCTCTTCTCTGTTTCTTAAAGCCACTAGGGCCCCTTGAGAAATCATGGGGTCCTGTCTCGCCCAAAAAAAATTTTTGGGAGGGGTTTTTTTTGGGGTCTCTTTAAAAACTTTCCCAAAATGGCCCCCAAGGGCTTTGCACTGTTTCATGTTGCCAACATGGCTTGCAAAAACTTGTCAGGGGGATGTTTCTCCCTAAAGCTTTCCATCTTACCCCCCATAGCAAAAATCTCTTTTAAATTTTTGAAGAAGGCACCTTTTTTTCCATCTCTCTTCCTCCTCCTTTACAGGGCAAAATTCTGAGAGCGATTGTTGCTGTTCCTGCTGCGCTCTTGCAAACTCCTGGGGGTGAGTCTTCGTTTGGTTTTTTTCCCCCAACTCTTCCCCCATCCTCCAAAATCACTCCCCAACCCCCGGAACTCCCCAAATGCCCCAATTGATTTAAACAAAACGTATCAATGTTTTTTTCACCCTTTTTATAAAGGGTTGGCACTAGGAGCTTTTTTGGGGCCAGGGGGCTTAAATTTTGTACTTGCAAACACTAAAATGAGTGGAAAAATTTTTTGGGGAAATTTTTTCGTTTTGGAGCATGTGGGGGGGATCTTCGCTCCCCGGAAACAAAGCCAGGGTGGTGGGGGGGGCCCCCCCGGCTTCACCGGGGTACACGTCCGGGAAAAAACTACTTTTGGAGGGGTCAACCCATGTTTGCGAGCCCCTGTTTATACGAAAATATCCTTTAAATTTTCCCAAAAAATTTTGATTCCCCGAGAAAATTACGAAAAGCCGAGGGACCACCCCTATGTGCAAAATTTTAATTTAAAAAATAAAATTATTTTAACAATAATAATAATTTTAAAAATACAATATAAAATAATAATAACAAAAAACAGTAAGGAGAAACTTTTAAAAGGCTGCAGTAGTTGGCGCCACCCTCAGCCCAAAAATTGGTAACCCCTACTAGTACACTTTTCACCTGTTAGACTTAAGCGTCCATTAGTATTAGGTTAAGTCTTCCCCCAAAAAGCCCCCAGATTTACAGTGGTTTACTTTGCTCCTGTCATATTTGATATGTTAAAAACACACGTTTTCTTTGCAAAAAAAAAAGATTTTTTTTATTTATTTAAGGAACCTCCCCTTTTAGGGGGGTTAAAATTTTACATCCTGAAATTTCCTTTTATATCCCGAAGCCCAAAAAAATTTACTGAACAAAAGGTTCGTAAACCTGAAAAAATTGCATGGGGGAGCGTTTGTTTAAACGAGGTTCCACTGTGCAAGTTTTAAATTTTTCCCGCCTCCCCAAATTTGGGCACGCTTGCCCCGAGATGCCTTTTATCAGCATAGAAAAGGGCTTAACACTTGGGTGTGCGCCGTATTAAAAAAAATTGGGACCACTTAGTACCTTGTGCCACTTAAATACCAGGGTTTAAAAAAGAGCGCCAGCTTGAGTAAACAGGCGCAAAAAATTCCCAAAATTTAGTTGCTTTTTTGCTACTTCTACTTACCCCCTTAGGTCCCCACTCCCCATTTATGTACAAGGGAATTTCATATACTGTATATATACACACCCCTCTGGGCTTCTATTTTCTTACTAGTTCGTGTTCTTGTTTATTTCCTCTTATCTCCATGGTGAAGTGGAACAGAATTCTTACTTCACCAGCCATGCATGTCATAAGAGGCAACTAAAATGCTGGGAGCAAGGGGCTAGTAACTCCTTCTCTTGTATACATTACTGAAGTTAAAAAGATAAACTTCTGTTTTTCTTTTTGGGCCACCCTGCCTTGGTGGGATGAGGCCAGTTTGTTGAAAGAAGACGAAGAAGTAATGAGTGTACTGTACAGTGAAACCCCGGGTTTCGGCCGGCATACCAGACCTGTCCGCCTGCCCGCGCAGGCATCGTGAACCAGTCTAGCAATGTTTATCCTTGAGTGAGCATTACCTTGCACTCCCAGCCAACCAGCCACTGCCAGCCAACCAGCCACAGCCAGCCAGGCAGCCACAGCCAGTCAGCCACAGCCAGCCAGCCAGCCAGCCACAGCCAGCCCCAGCCAGCCAGCTCCAGCTGGCCAACCGGCCAGCCAGCCAGCCATCGGCAGTTGCATGCCGATCTGATAAAGAAAATGCCTGGAACCAGTGCTGATGTTAGTGAATTTAAGGCCAGCAGAGGCTGGTTTGACAGATTTAAAAATCATAGTGACATACACAGTGTGGTAAGGCATGGGGAGGTAGCAAGTTCAGACAAACGTGCAGCTGAAAACTTCGTGAGTGAATTTAAGGGGTACGTAGAGACTGAAAAATTCAAACCCCAACAAGTGTTCAATTGTAATGAAACAGGCCTGTTTTGGAAGAAAATGCCAAAGAGGACCTACATTACTCAGGAGGAAAAGGCACTGCCAGGACACAAGCCTATGAAAGATAGGCTCACTCCTTTGTTCTGTGCTAATGCTAGTGGTGATTTTAACCCTTCCAGGGTTTCGGCCATACTAACACCTTAAGTGCCAGTGTCCATGACGTACTAGTACGTATAAATTTTAGCGCCTTCAAATCTAGGCCTACATATGAAAGAATGGGTCTATGTGGTCAGTGTGCGCAGTATAAAAAAAATCCTGCAGCACACAGTGCATAATGAGAAAAAAAATAACTTTGACCGTGTTTTTGGATTAAAACAGCGATTTTGCACTATATTTTCGTATGGTATTTATTGTTGTATTCTAGTTTTCCTGGTCTCACTGTATAGAATGGAAGACATATTACAGAAATTGAGATGATTTTGATTGGTTTTACAATGAAAAGTACCTTGAAATTAAGCTCAAAGTAGCAGAAATGTTTGATTATTACCAAAGTTCAAAAGTAAACAAATCATGCTAAGCATCCAATACACGTCAACTGGTGAGTCAAATATTCTTTCACAAGTGTGCCGATATTATCTATACCATTTCTACACTAATGCAGTAGTCTGCATAACAGTAAATCTTATTTTTTTTTTTGTGAGAATAAAAATTCAAAGTGGAAAGCAAAAGAAATGTAAGAGGGGCCTGGGGACGTGGCTAATGAACAGAGGAAATGTTATTTTAGTGCCAGGAATGTCTCTCTTGTTTATTCTGGACCCTATTTGGAAATTGGCCTCTTTTGAAATTTGTGTGAAATTGGCAAAATTGCTAAATTCTGACCACTGTACTGGATAGTTGAAATCGGTAAATTGGTGGTTTCTTGTACTCATTCGATAGAAAAAAATGGAGTTCTAGTGAAATAGTTATGATTTTTGTCGACTAGTACATTGGAATTGGCCGAAAATAGGGCTCAAAGTGGGCAAAATCGCCGATGCGTAAACATCGTCGAGACCGCTAACTTCGCAAGAGCATAATTCTGTAAGTTTTCCATCAAATTTCACACTTTTGGTGTCATTATGATCGGGAAAAGATTCTCTTCTTTCACAAGAAAAAATAATTTTTTTTTTTTTTTAAATTTTGGGGACCCTGAGAACAAGTCTTTGAGAGGGTCTGTGGACCCTGAAAGGGTTAAAGCGAAGCCTTTACTTGTGTATCACTCAGAAAACCCCAGTGTGTTTAAGAAAAACAATGTCATCAGGAATAAATTGTGTGTCTTGTGGAAAGCGAACAATAAGGCACGGGTCACGAGGCAAATTTTCAAAGAGTGCGTCCATGAAGTGTTTGGCCCCAGTGTGAAAAAAATACCTCTTGGAAAATAATTTGCCACTCAAGTACCTCCTGGTAATGGACAATGCTCCTGCTCATCCTCCAAACTTGGAAGACCTATTGTCTAGTGACTTCAATTTTATAACAGTGAAGTTCTTGCCTTCTAACACCACTCCTCTCCTCCAGAGTTCTGGAGGAAGCACTTCAGTATCCTCCACTGCATAAGCCTTATAGGTAAGGCTTGGGAGAGAGTGACTTCCAGGACTTTGAACTCTGCTTGGAGACAACTGTGGCCACAATGTGTCATCCAGAGGGATTTTGAAGGGTTTGAGGCTGACCCTGACCCTGCCAACCCTCTGCCTGTTGTAGAAGGTATTGTGGCATTGGGCAAGCCCATGGGGCTGGAGGTGAGTGGAGAGGATGTGGAAGAGTTGGTGGAGGACCACAGGGAAGAGCTAACCATTGAGGAACTGCAAGAGCTTCAACTGGAACATCATCAGACCACAGCTCAGGAACTTGCTTCAGATGAGGAAGAGGGAGTGAAGGAGGTGCCTTCTTCAGAGATTAAAGAGGTGTGTGCAATGTGGACTAGGGTGCAAGCTTTTGTAGAGAAACATCACCCTGACCAAGCTGAAACAAGCCGTATCTGCAACATGTTCAGTGACAAAACCTTGTCCCACTTCAGGGAAATCTTAGAGACGCCAGAAACAGAGCACTCTTGACCGTTATTTTGTGAGACAGGGGTCCAGTGACTCTGAAGCTGGCCCTAGGCCTTAAAAGACAAAGAAGGGAAGTAACCCCAGATAAGGACTCGTTACCTAAAGTCTTTATAGAAGGGGATTTTCCCTCCAAACAATAAGTCCTCCCTCTTTCCTCCTCCCTATCTTCCAGATGCCAACAAGTCTCTTCAATAAAGATAAGCAAATGTTATTTTATTTGAAGGAGGGGTGTTAATGTTGCAGTTTAAAAACTGTAGTGTAAAGCACCCTTCTGGCAAGACAGTGATGGAGTGAATGATGGTGAAAGTTTTTCTTTTTCGGGCCACCCTGCCTTGGTGGGAATCGGCCAGTGTGATAATAAAAATAAAAAAATAATAAAATCTACGTATAATATATATGTACAGTGGACCCCCGCATAGCGACTTTAATCCGTGCAAGAGGGCTGATTGTTATGCGAAATGTTCGGTATGCGAATGAATTTTCCCCATAAGAAATAATGGAAATCAAATTAATCCGTGCAAGACACCCAAAAGTATGAAAAAATTTTTTTACCACATGAAATATACATTTTCCTACACACAAAGAGAAGGATACATGCACAATAGTAGAGTAGTACATGCACAATATATATTGTGCATGTACTACTCTACTAAATGAAGAATAAATGACACTTACCTTTATTGAAGATGCAGCAATGACTGATGAGACACTGTGTCCTGGGAGTGCCTTTTCCTCCTGAGTACTGTAGGTCCTGTTTGGCATTTTCTTCCAGAACAGGCCTTATCACACTGTGTATGCCACTACAATTCTTAAATCTCTCAAACCAACCTTTGCTGGCTTTAAATTCATCAATATGAGCACTAGTTCCAGGCATTTTTCCCCGTTCACCTGGGTGTTAGTCGACTGGTGTGGGTTGCATCCTGGGAGACAAGATTAAGGACCCCAATGGAAATAAGTTAGACAGTCTTCGATGACACTGACTTTTTTGGGTTATCCTGGGTGGCAAATCCTCTGGGGTTAATTGTTTCTTGGTATTCTCAATAAGCCACACCAACAACGGTGCTACAGCAGCAGCTGACGGTGGTACAGCAGCAACAGACGATGCTACAGCAGCAACAGACCATGCTACAGCAGCAGCAGACGATGCTACAGCAGCAACAGACGATGCTACAGCAGCAGCAGACGATGCTACAGCAGCAGCAGATGATGCTACAGCAGCAGCAGACGATGCTACAGCAGCAGCAGACGGTACTACAGCAGCAGCAGACGGTACTACAGCAGCAGCAGCAGCAGCAGCAGCAGCTGACGGTGGTACAACAGCAGCAGCACAGCTAGAGCGGGGTGGTACAGCAGCAGCAGCAGCAGCGCTGTACCACCAATAGTAGCGATGGTTGATTGGGGTTTATTATACAACCTGGCCAGCTCGGAGACACGCACTCCACTTTCATACTTATCAATGATCTTTTTCTTCATCTCTATAGTAATTCTCACCCTTATTGCTGTAGGGTTGGCACTAGAAGCTTTCTTGGGGCCCATGGTCACTTATTTTCCAGAAAAAATCACCAAAAACACTGTAATAATACGAAATGTTCCGATTGTATGCTTGGATGTTACCGCGGAGGCTGGCTGGTAAACAATGCCGCCGGCGGAACATGTGAGCGTGGCTCAGGCCGCACATTGGACGCGTCTCGGACGAAGAGCGGTGAGCGGGTTTTTGGGCGGTATGCGAGGCAAAATTTTTGCGGAAAAAGCGAGCGGTATGCGGATTGTACGGTATGCGATGCGTGCAGTATGCAGGGGTCCACTGTATTTATCTGTGTTGTGTATATGTAAAACTATAGTTATTATTTAAAAAATGTATTTTTTGTGAATATTTTTGTGGGTCTGGAACAGATTAATTTTATTAACATTATTTCTTATGGAAAATATTGCTTCGTCTTTCGGCCGTTTCGTGTTGAGGCCTAGCTTCTGGAACGGATTATGGCCGAAACCCGGGGTTTCACTGTATATACATTTTATCGTTCTAGGGTGCTTTAAATATCATAGTATATAATGTGTGGGTGGGGTGGCCAGGTGGGCTACCATATCTACTCACCTGACTTCTTACAAATATACTCAGCTCTTGCCCTACATTAAGACTACAAATATTTTAAGATAAGTAATGAGTGTACTGTGTGTATTTTAGTTTAAACTTGTTATCTGGCATTTATATGCATTTATAAGTGGATAAAATGGCATTCTGCTTTCCAGCGATAGCATTGGGAAAACAGATAGGCCCTACG
>NC_069472.1:1824767-1841484 GCF_026875155.1 Cherax quadricarinatus | reverse complement strand
GGAACTGTATGCTCCCGAGAGACAGGTGGTTGCTAAATGGGGGAAAAAGGGGGGGGGGTGTAATAGAAGTTTTGTTATAGGAGACGCTTTGAACGTTGCCCTTTTAAAGGGGTTCATCTCTAAATGGAGGTTAATGAATAGGATTATATACACATATACGGATTACTTTTTTTTTTTTTTAAAAATTTTCTATGGTACCTTGGGGGTGGTGAGAGGGGGAATGTATCAACTTATTGTTTAATGTCATTTTGTTTTAGAAAAAAAATTTTATATTTTTGGTTTGGTCCTTTAAAGTGTATATTAATTTAGGTCACAACCCCTGGTATTTTTTTGTTAAGTGCAGTCTTGATCCAAGTTTTTCAGATGGTTACAGTTACTATACAGATTTTATACATGCAAGTTTGTAGCATTTTTTGTTAGGGTGGGGTGAAAAATCTTTAGTTACAAGGATGGGTATTTCTTTTTTTAGCTTCATTTTTAGTGATTTCATCAATCATGTATTACAGAAAAATTGTATACCTGTCTCTAAAAAAAATACAATATTAGGGATGAATAGCTAGGGAATGTTTAGGTACAAAAAAATGTAATATTACAATGTACAGTAGAGGCCAAAGCATTTTTTTTTATATATAAAAACATTTGTTATCCAGTTTCATACAATTCGGTATCATTCAAAAGGATCCATAAAGGTGAAGTCGGGAAATTTTAAATTCTAAGGATTATCGACTGGACAAATTTGGGAAAAACAGTGTGGTTGTGTTCGCAAATCGTGTTTTTTACCAAAATTTACGTCATTCCTGGTGACCCGGGACTGTTTTTCATGCTTCAGAGCGTGACCCACAAAGGGGGTGGCTAGGCCCCCACTGGGGCTCTGACCTCCGCCTTTGCACCCGTGGGCGGCTTGAGGCACGGGCAGCAGCCGCTGGGGCTCTGTCCCCACCCTCGACAGACAGTCAGGAGAGGGGCCAAAACGTTCCTTGGAATGCGGGGACAGTTGGAGGACGACGGGGGGCAGGTGGGGCCCCCACCAAGAAGGAAAGGATGAGGGGACATGTACCACCAATCTGCCACTAGGTCCGTCGGCGCCCCCACCCAAAAAAGACTTTTCACCCCCAAAGGCCCAAAGGGGGCGTGGGAAAGGGAAACCAAGGATGACCCCCAATGGCAAGGGTGGAGCCATCCAGGGCCCTACACTAGTTGCGTTGGCCCCACATGGACGGATGGGACTCCACTGGAAGGAGGGTTCCCGCTCACTCGGGCACAAAAAAACCCGGGCCTTAACAAATTAAGGGTTCCCAAACGGGGTTTTTAAGGTATCTGGAAGGGCTCCCCCCTCAAGTTCTGTGCGGTTCCTCTCAGGAAAGGTTTTTGGCCATTCCCGGACAAAAACTCTTACAGGGGTTTTAAAAGGCGGTTTGACCCATCCCAAGTGGTGGAACTGCGCTTCGGAAAGGTGACAAGGGTGCTTTTTTCACTCCCCCGTCCCCTCCCACTGGACCCCATTTTGGAAGTGCCCAATATTGTCAAGGCGGGGCGACCACTGCAAAAGGTAACAAGGTGCCCCCCCGCCAGGGGCGATACCACAAAGGGCCACTTCCCACGCACCTGGACCTTGGGGGCTGGGGGGAAAATAAAAACCCCACCATACCGGGAGGCCCCGTACAATGCTTTTAACTCCAGGGGTTCAACTATTGCAGCCACCTGCCAGCGAGAGAAGAAGTGTGGGTGTGCACAAGGCACACAAATCGAAGGACTGCATTGCAATCCCAAAAAGCCAAATGGCGAAGCGCTTCAGCCGAGCCCAAGGTGCCAAAGCTCAAAAAGGCACCATGCCCGGAACCGGAGCTGTCCTGTGATGGGGCAGCAAATGGCAGCAGGTTCGTCATCAGAACGACCCCCGACAGCGCCCGACGGCCAACCCCAGTCAAGGAACCTGCCCAGCAACAGTCAGCATGGCTCCAATCACGTTCCCACCAATACCGCAGGAGGGCAATACCAGCGAGTTCCCCCAGCACTGGTCTCCCAGCGGTGCATCAGTGGCCAGAAACACATGGTTAGCGAGCAGCGTGGTCAACTGTGGGTCAGATGGCAAGGTGGCCAAGAAAGATAGAATCATTGGTAAAAACATCACAGGCCAGGCACACAGCCATCAGGTCCCAGCTGGGCACCAACAATCCTTGCCATATTGATCCGCCAGCACGCCTCTTCCCAAGCAGGCCCCCTATTGTGAGCGGCCAGAGTAGCAGAGGTCCGCCGCCATGGGACTTGGAAGCCCATGGCCACTCATGCCGGGCCCAGGGTGGCAACCCATCTTATGCGCTGCATGTCGACAGCCACACAGACATACCCAGTGACCCAGCCCCGACTCCGACGGGAACGTCCATGCACAATGCCTGCAGAGGTAATGGTCGAATCCTTTCCAGATCGACTGAAGAGAAACCATTGGGGTCATCTCAGCGGCTCCTCTGTCGCCTGCTGCCGCGCAGCAAGGCGACCCTGTCATCGATGCTGGCGTGGTCCTACAGGCAGGAAAAGACTCAATGGAACTTCAAGCCCGCATCCGAGGAGTCCTTCCAGTCTGTGATGGAGGGAGGCCCCGAGTCGCCAACAACGGACGACAGTCCCAGGCAGAGATGGAATCAGTGAGCCACCTCTGCGGCCCTTGAAGATCCTTCAGTGGAAACATTTGGGGCTGCAGCGGAAAATCACTAGTGATTATGAAGCTGCAGTTCAGATGAGGTAGATGTCTTTCCTGTTTCAGGAACACTCACCATTTGTACGTCAAATGCAGCAACGTATGCTGGGATTCTCTTCCAACCTTCAGCGCCTGGAAGGACTGGCAAGGGGCACGGCGATCTTACGTCAGGACCACTAATCCCTCATTCAATCTCCACTGATCCCTAAGACCCATCGACTGTGGGAGGGCGTAGAGGTCAGGCTATTTCCACCCTACACCTGGCGGATGGACCCTCTTGGTTTACAAATAAATTTACTTAGGAAGCTCTCGTTACACCCTTGACATCAGAGGTGGCAGCACTCTCGCCCCACGGGAGGGTCTTGTTGTGCTGGGGATTCAAATGCCCACCAACCAAACTTTCTTCTGTCGCCTCCCTACCAACGTGGCTGGGAGGCACCTTGGCGGCGTTGCTGGCAGAGTACCCTGAGATCCGCCTCCCCAATAATGGAGAAGCCAACTCATCACTATGGTAGGCCGCTTGGATGTCACACTCATCCAATAGGCGGTTGCTCTCTGAGCCGCGAGATGGGAGTCCCACCCTCTGTCTCACCAGTGATCGACTTTGCAGTGATCACTACGCTTTTGGTCCAGCTGTGCCGCTCCTCCACACGTACCCCCAGGATTGGTAATCTAAAAAAGGCCGACTGTCATGCTTCCAGGAGGTCATTGAGCGCTGTTGGGTGAAGACTCCTCCTCTCCAGAAGACCCAGATGATGCGCACAAATCTTGCAGGTTGGCCTTCACATGTGCAGCTGAGGCAGCAATACTAAGATTACAGGTGGAGGTCATATAAACTTGAATGTGGTTTTTACAATTGAGGACATCAGGGAAAAGAACCACCCATCAATGTTGTACGCAAGATGCACAGGCTAATCCCACGTTGAGAGTCCTATTGCGTCTGCTCAGTGAAGTGTTGCTGCATGCACGCCATGTCTCACTCAGGGTCCGGCCAGGCTTAAATTGGTTCGAGTGGTGTGCCTTCTTCAGCTACTCCTCCACCTTTACTGAGATTTGGAACCAGTTACTATGCCACTGGGCAGCGTGACGCAGTGTGGCTCAGGCCTCGTTGCACCCAGACCCTGCAACTGAGGCAGAGCGTCTGGTGGACCGATTCACCTCCAAGCGGCCATGGCTCAACAGCCTCAGGATCTCCAGGACCTCCAAGCCACACCCTCCTCTAGAAGGGTGATGGTGACCCAAGCAGCATGGCGGCCCAAGGACGTCACGGATGCAGAACTTCACCGAAAAGGAGCTACCCGGCAGCCTACCACACTCCATCGAGACACTGCACCGGGGCATGATGGTATCACCTATGGCATGATCACTCAGTCTGGCCATTCAGGACATTCAGCTGTCCTGTGGGTTATCACCATACTGGCGAGCTGCAAACCCCTGTCATATGGAAAGGAGGCTGACATCATGACCGTATTCCTAAGCCGGGGATCCTTGCAAGTGTGAGGACCCATCATCCCTCACCAGTTGCATCCTCGAAGGTGTCTGAAGGATGGTGTTGGAGCGCCTGAGGTGAAGTCTTGCCCTCCTCTAAAAACACCTCTAAAGGCTTCACCAGAGAGTGGGCACTATTCGAAAGCCTTACCAGACTGCTATCTGACGGCGGCATTGGCGGACGCCCAAGCCCCACAGTGGATGTCTTTCTTGACCTCGAGAAAGCTTTTGAGCTAGCCAGTGCACCTGCCATACCCATCACACTTGGCCCGCAGGGATAACGGCAGGCTGCTTTTCATGGCTTGTCGTTCCTAGTCTCCAGGACAGGCGGGCCCGAGTACGCTTCCAGGGGGCATGCCTCTTCTCTCAAGACCCTGACAACGGCACTCCCACAGGCAGGGTGCTTAGTCCCCCCCGTTCAATGTACTGATGCACCAGCTGGTTGTGCCTGCCTTTCTCCTAGGCACCATCCTCCTTCAGCTTATGCTGATGACCTGCACTTTGTGTCCGTCTAGGAAGCCGCCGGCGTTCTTGCAGGGTGCCCAGGAGGACCCTATCGATCTGCTCGCTTCCACCTGCCGTCACTTGGGACTCAAGATATCTGCGGCGAAATCTAAAGCCATGATCCTTCGCACCAAGGTGCCCAGTCAGAGGCTGCAGGTCCTGGGCATCGACCTGGAGTGGGTTCACAGTTATAGGTACCTTTGCATCTACATTGACAGGCACCTCACCTTCCAGAAACATGTGCGCCACATTAAAGAGAGGGCTCTGCAGAGGGTCAGGGCATTGAGTGCCATGGCCAACCCTAGGGTTGGGGCCAGCCTCGAGGTCATGAGGTTGTTCTACATCCAGGCAATACGTTCCCTCGTTGACTATGGGGCACTTGCTCTGGTTCATGCCAGACCCACAAACATCAAATCCCTCTGTGTCATCCAGAACACAGCTGTACGGGCCATGCTGGGGGCTCCTAGGTGGGCCAATGCAGTGGCTCTGAACCTTGAGGTGCAGCTACAGCTTCTTGAAGACACGATCCAACTGGTAGCTGCCAGGAGGATTGCAAAGTATTTCCGACTCCCAGGGGCTGACAAACTGAAGAGAGATTTACGGGTCCGCCAGGGACAGGTCATTCCACTGCATCCCGGCCGCCGATGGATGTGGTCGGTAGCGGGATGCCACACAGAAGCTCTTGCCCATGACATTGCTCCAGGCGGGAGGCTGCGACAGACTGGCAGCGAACTACACGGTGCCACCCCCTTGGGAACCAGAGCTGTTTGCGGTGAGCTGGACAACCCTACCAGACAGCAAGAGGCATTGCACCTGGGACATTCTGCACCACCTTGCCTCGGCTAGCATTGTGGGTGCGGAAGGCCCAGGGTGTGTGCCATATTACACTGATGGCTCCAGAGACCCAGTGGCAGGCCGCACAGCTGCTGGGATTTCCACAGCAATCTGACAGCAGGTTGGCGCCTCCCAGACCATTGCACCATCCTCCAGGCTGAACTCTTTGCCATCCAACAAGCTCTGCGGCATGCTCTTGCAGACCATCAGCATCCCCCGATCATCCACGTTGATTCCAAGGCAGCAATCCAAGCGCTTATGCACAGAGAGCCAAAGGACAACATACACTTAATCACATCCATCCGGGGTGACCTGCAGACTCTCATGGCCCAGGGTCGCAGGGCTACCATCAACTGGATCCCGAGCCATGTGGGTATCCCTGGCAATGATGCTGCAGATGAGGCTGCTAGGACTGCAACCCTCGAGGCACAGCCACGTACTGCGATCTCCATCAGCCTCAGCCAGATTGCGCTGTTGGCTGCTGGTGCAGCGAGGCGCCCATTCCCTGACCCTGGGGAGTCACGGAGCCCCCTATTGGTAGTCAGGGCGACCCACAGGGTGCCCCCTCCAAGTATTCGGACACAGTCCAGGGAACTGAGGGTGCATATCCACCGCCTACGGTAGGGTATCCCACCACTGTGCGGATTGTTGAACGGGCACGAGAGGAGCTCTGTGCCCATTGTGACGACATGGTTCCGCAGCCCTTGGTGCACTACCTGTTAGACTGTCCCGGCTACAATGCCCCTTCGCCGTAGACACTTCCCAATGACCCAAGTAGGGCAGACCCGAGAGGATGAGGCAGCACATCTTGTGTACTTAGCTGTCAGGGACTTGGAAACCTTACTTCCAGTCCTTGCACGTCATCCGCCCCCCCCCCCGCTGAAGTTGCTGCGAGGGCCTGCTTTGGGCCTCCATTGCACTGCACACCAGCCACTGTTAGTGCACACTAACGTTTGGTACGTCATCTGGCCATAGAGCCGGTGAGTACCCCCCTCCCCTTCCTGCTGAAGAACTGCCACACAGGTGCAAGTAACGATAAATGTCACTTCCCTACCCGGGGAGCCAATGCCGGGTCACCAAAATGGAAGAGACCCGGGCCGGGATTACCGGCGAATCAAATAGAATAGAATAGAATAGAATACAGTGGACCCCCGGTTAACGATATTTTTTCACTCCAGAAGTATGTTCAGGTGCCAGTACTGACCGAATTTGTTCCCATAAGGAATATTGTGAAGTAGATTAGTCCATTTCAGACAAGATATGAATATAAATGTCAGTTTTTGGCTAGTGGCAATTTTATTATGTATGTTCAGGGGTAGGTTGTCATCCGTTAGTTATAAGGATGTTTTCTTATAAATGTTTCATGTATTGTGACTCCGTCAATGTGTGATATGCATGTATACTGTATATTTTAAATAAAAAAAATAAAATAAAAAAAATAAAAAAAAATTCAAAGCGGTGTCAACAGAGACACAACAACACTTCGTACCACTGCTGTCAGGTCACTGAGGAGCGTCAGGCAAGGGGGTCTACACGGCCCAAGAGCGATGCAGACAATGTTAAGAATTAATCTAAGACTGCCCGAAATACCTAGCCATGCTAGGTGTCCTAGTGGCCCTCTCTGTAATTAGTATTTTATAACATGTAAACCACACAATACCCAAAACTTGTAACCCCCGCATTGTAACCCTTATAGAGAATAAACTTGAATTTTTTTTTTTGTTTTATATTTTATTTAAAAACTTCATGTACAGATATTAATAGGTACATATATAAAAAAATGATCAAGGACAACATCAGTAAAACAATATATAAACACAAAACAATCCAGGCAACATCTGACAGTCTACTATATACAAGTTTTTATAACATATCACATTTTAAGAAGGAATAAAGTTATAATAACAAAGGCCACAAAATGGCTATTAATAAAACTCCTAAAATTACAACCTCAACACAATAATGCTCCAGCTTAATGACAATCACCATAATACCACTCTCAACAAATACACCAGACCTACAATATGCCTTATTAAGAAACCTGTGCTGCAACACAGCTGACCCATCATCCCCCCCCCCACTCACACACACATTGAAAACAACCCTATCACCAACCTGAATAATCATGACAATAATTAATCCTCAATTTAGGATTATTATGACACATGTCACTTGAGGAAGCATATTAACAACATGAATGGTACATCACTACCAAAATTACAATACCTTAAATAGAACAATAATAATAAGGTAATTACTACCAAAACTGATGCTGACCACGTTACAATAAAACAAAAATAACTCAGTGCTTCAAGGAAATAGTGAAGGAAAACCCTCTCAAGAAAATTCAAATTCAATTGCAATACCAGTGTAAGGGAACATAATACGCTACCAAAGAAATATACATGTTATATAATTTATAGGTTATACATTAATACATGTTATATATTAATCTTGCTCCTTACACCTTCCCCATCAAGGGAACTAAGCAAAACTATCTGCACAACCTCTCATCTGGTCACACACTAGTACCTCCAATCACACCCAACCACATCACTGCATTTCCCAAGGAGGTGAGGCCCGTTGAAATCCCCTGAACCCCCCCCCTTTTACCAACCCACTCACCCGGCAGTTAAAGCCCCTATAACGCCAATAAAATCCCTATGTTAGTCCTCTATAACCTTCAAAAAATACTCTTCCCACCTTTTCCCAAAAATGTCTCTGTTGCGACACAAAGTTCGATAAAAACGCGCCGCCAAAGTCCTTCTCAGCACATCCCACCCACCTTCCCCCTCATACCCCATAAAACATATATTGTAGTCCACGATGACATATCTAAACCTCTTACCACACTCTCCTCCACACCACTCATATCAAGACTCAAACGCTCGCAATACCTCCACACCTTGGCCCCCCACCCTCACCACTACCTTACGCATCCATCCTGATGGCCCCAAACCTTCACAAAAATGACGACATGATAGCAGTCCTCTTCCCCACTGCATCTCCACACCCCCCACCCTCAAAAACCCTCCTGTCTCGGAGCATCGCCCGTTGGCAAATCCCATGCAGAACGGTACATAACCTCATGCGCCCTAGGTCCGTATCCTTAATTACTAATCACTTCGCCATATTACATCCCATGCATACATGGGTAGATCCCCTTCAAAACCGGCGCCACTACATGTCTCTCTAACAATTTACACAAAGTTCCCACCTTACTTTCCTGGTTCCCGGCTAACATTAAGGCGCTAACACTGTCTCAACATTCCTTCATTTCCGCCCTCCATACCATTTCCTCGCAGTGAGCATGTACCTTATCTAGCTGACCCTCCCTCCTCCACCTGCACTCATCACTTCCTCTTAATAAACACACATTTCACGCGCTTTCTCAAGTCCAACAAACCCAACCCTCCCCTACATACGCAATGTCACTACCTCCCTTCGCAACCAGTTGCACACCCTGAACCCACAAAAATTTGAACACCATTAAGAATACTCGTGATCGCCGTTCGGTTAACGCATCACAGCCGAAACAAACCAGACTTTACTATATAGAAACATTGATGACAATTACCGTTGCCTAAGGGTTAAATGGTGAGTCGCAGCATCCCAACCGTCGCTGCACCTGTTCCACCATCCTATTCGAATTGCTAACCCTTGCAGCACTCAGGTCAGCCTCATACATGACACCGCAGATTTTCGACTCCCGTGTCCTCCGCTGCACAACATCACATCCCCACTCTAATCTCTCTGTCCACTCTCCCAGCCCATGATCATTGACTTTCCAGATTCACCTTCATCCCAGTACTCTCCCCCTAAAATGTGACAACTTCCCCAAAAGTCCTAACCGTGTCTCCTCACTTGCCAAAATAGTGTATCATCAACATAGCCCACCAAACCAGGCCACGGCTTTCAGCTCCCATCCCTCCCCCCCGGCCTTAGACGATCCCCACCACCAATAAAAGGATCCTGAACACATGCAAACAATATTTGTGATAAAGGACATCCCTGCGAATGACCCCGCTCCATGCTGACACCCCCCCCCCACACACCCATTGATTTGCACCTTACCTTCGCATTTGAGTACAGCGTATCCCCCACACCCACTATTTCTTCGCCAAACCCCTGTCGTAAGGAGAATATCCCTCAAAGCCTTTCTTTCCACCCTATCATAAGCCCTTGCCAATCCAACGCCACCAACGCTCCTCTTTCCTTTTCCATGTCCTCCAGGAACCCCTTGATAATCCCGTGCCCACGCTCATTTGACCTACCAGTAAACCAAACTGAGACTCAAACACGCCTCCCCACAACACATTTAAGCCGAATTCCCAAGAATTTCTTGCAAATAATTTATAATCGCACAACAGCAATTGAAATGGCTCGATAATCCCGAAGGGTACTCTGTGTTTACCCTTTGGGACCAACACCACCACCGCCGTTTGCCTGACAGATTCTCCCATCCTTACCTCCGACTTTCATGGCATTCATTAACCTTACTAGGAAACCCCTAAGCAGACCCCAGTGCTGTACATAAAATTCGCTAGGTAAACCATCGATCCCGGTGCCTTACCCTTCCTCATTCCCATAAGCTCTCCATATTTCCCCCTCCTCAATAACCCCACCCATGCCTCCCGATCACTCCTCCCCAGTTGCACGGCACATACTCACATACCTTCCCAAGAACCTCACCATCCACCCCACTACTTTTCCCGTATTCCTCAAACCATCTATCTGCATATGCACTCATCCCCTTGGTGTCCCTCAATACCTGACCCTCTCTAAAACCCCCCACAGAAGATATGACTTGCAAACCTGGTATTGTAGTCGTTTGCTGTCGTACCTTCTGTCCTCGCAGCACACAAGCTGATGGCTTGTCGCCCCAGAGTACTTCGTCTAACCCCGCCTGTACCCGTACAGCTGCAAAACGTTCTTCTTGCAAATCCCGTATTCTGTCCTTCAACATGTGTATATCCTCCACCGGGTACACCCCGGCCACCGCCCCCCCCTCGTAACAATTCCGTGGGTAGTTTCAAATCTAGGTTGGATAAGTACATGAGTGGGAAGGGTTGGATTTGTGTGGGACTTTCACATCAGAGCTTATTTCTTGGGTAGCATTGAAAATTGGGTTGGGTAAATGTTTTGTTAGTGGGATGAATTGTAAAGGACCTGCCTAGTATGGGCCAGCAGGCCTCCTGCAGTGTTCCTCCTTTCTTATGTTCTTATTATTCTAAGTAATTTGACAAACCATACAGCAATTGATTAATGCGTTTGCCCTCCCTCACATAAAAATGACGTATTCGTAACTTAGCCACACTATCCCACCATCCTACCACGTCTTCCTCAGTTCTTCTGTCGGCACAGAGCTGTTCCCAAAATATTGCAAACGCTTCCACTCCCTCCCTATCCCCCAAAACCATCGTGTTCAGTTTCCAATAACTTCCCTGCCTACGAGCCAAAGCATCCCATCCCACCTCCACTAATACCGCCCTATGATCGGAAGACACCATCTCTATAGTTTTAAAAGACTCTACCAAAACCCTCCGAGATAAATTATAACCTGTCCAAACGAGCCGCATATCCCTTCTTATAAACATATGTTCCACCTCCCACAGACCTCCCCCGAAAGCATCACGTAACTGAAGATCTCTAAGCCAGGCCCCCCAAGACTGAGGAAAAAATATCCCGCTCCTCTGGGTTCCACGTCTGTCTTCTTAATTTACACAATTCCAATCCCCCCCCCAATCGCGACAGACGGTAACGTGCCGTAGGTAATACACGAGCTCCTCCCGCACAAAATCCATCTTCACTTTCACGTCACTTTTCTGCTGGGGCATACAACACACACAAACGCCACTCTCTACTCCCATCCACCATGCCTCCCACCGTAATACTCTCCCCCCTCCCCCCCCCCCTCTTTCCTATGCAATACAAACGGGCCCGCCTCCCTGATCAACACACCCACTCCTCCTTTAAACGCTCAGACGGCAACACATAAGCCTGATACCCAGGACCACTAATTCACGACCAAGCTTAAAATTGTGCTCCTGCACAAAAGCTACGTCAACCTTATACCTATTACAAAAACATCCTGAAGCACTCCCGTTTAACACCATCTCACAGACCATTAATATTTATTGTTACACACCATGAAGGCCAGCTTAAGGTTTCCTTCCCCGCCTCAATTGTCAAGATTCTTCCCTTTCAGACTGTTCCCCTGGACTGTGCCTTTGCCACAGTTTCCCCCCTCCTTCCCAACCATCCCCCCCCCTTCTGTTGTGGCCCTCTCGCAAAGTCCTCTGGGTACCAGAACCCCATGTCTTTATCCCCGGCCTTTGCGCCAGGTGTCAGAACATCGTCCGAATCTTGACGCTCTGCCCTTTTCCTTGTAGCTCCCTCAGTTTCCATATCTGAGTCCTGGAGCCAGCACAATGGACTTCCACCTCTACCACCCTTAATTCCGCCTCCATGCCCCTCCATGGCACTCGCACTGTCCACCACAGTGCACCTGATCCTCCCCTTCCCCACACACCTTCTACCTGATCCCAGGGTCTTGTTCCGCTGTAACTCTCCACCTCCGTAGACTGTAACAGTAGCCTGTATCACCGTCGCCAACTCCTCTCAATAGCCTTCACTGCTGCGCCCTCCTGTACCTCCTCACTTGACAACTGTACTGTTGATGTGGCCAGGTGATTCATGGATCACCACTTCTTCGATTCCCAGGAGGAGCCACCACCACTTCACTTCCACATGCGACCACGCCCTCCTCCTTGCACCCATTCTTCTTTAGGCATTGGGTGTCTCATGCGCAGGTGCTCCGCCCCTTGCCGCCCAGAGCCAATGTTGATGGGCCAGGTGATTCATGGATCACCACTTCTTCCGATTTCCACTGGAGGAGCCACTACCTCTTCACTCCACATGCGACCACGCCCTCCTCCTTGCCCCCGTTCTTCCTTTAGGCATCGGTGTCTCATTCGCAGGTGCTCCGCCCCTTGCCTGCCCAGAGGCCATACTCGCTTGCCACAGTCTGCCGCCATATGGTCAAATTCGCCACACAGTCGGCACGTACCCTCTGTCCCGCATACGCTACCATTACCTGGGTTCTAAACCTTCGAGATATACATACGAGGGTATTAGGATGCCTAAGCTCATCTTGAGATTAAAAGACCCTCAGGAAATCCTGTGAAGCACCTTTTAACCCATTTGCCAGGTTGGGCCAGATGTACAGTTCATAACGTCGAAAACATTTCGAACATCTACCTCATCACCCAAAAGGCACGTTGCGGAGCTTAACCACGAATAATGTCGGATACATCAATCAACTTGACCCTCACTGCCGAGTGTACAGTAATGCTGACATCTTGGTAACGATCAACCAAGCCTCGTATACTTGAGCAGTTAGCACTTTCACGAAAATTCTATATACACCGTTCAGTGCCACTCCATATAAATCCTCGTCTCGTGATGCCATATGTCTCTCGTATAAGTTTGGGCAATAACACATCGACTGACGTAGGTGTTAAAGCCCCACTAATAAGTTCAATGCCCACAGTATTCACTCTCCTGCGAACACCTGGCGCCATGTCGTTGAACTGATTAGCTCGTCTGGGAAACAGTAGAGGGGTGCAAAGCACGTCCGCACTCTACCTCATCCAGGCAGCGAATGCACAACACCTCCTCGTACCACTGCTGTCAGGTTACTGAGGAGCGTCAGGCAAGGGGGTCTGCACGGCCCAATAGCGATGCAGACAATGAAACTTGAATTGAATTGAACCATGATAGATGGTCTCCACCATGACACATGGTCTCCACCATGATAGATAGTCTCCACCATGATAGATGGTCTCCACCATGGTAGATAGTCTCCACCATGATAGATGGTCTCCACCATGGTAGATAGTCTCCACCATGACACATGGTCTCCACCATGATAGATAGTCTCCACCATGATAGATAGTCTCCACCATGATAGATGGTCTCCACCATGATAGATAGTCTCCACCATGATAGATGGTCTCCACCATGGTAGATAGTCTCCACCATGATAGATGGTCTCCACCATGGTAGATAGTCTCCACCATGACACATGGTCTCCACCATGATAGATAGTCTCTACCATGATAAATGGTCTCCACCATGATAGATGGTCTCCACCATGGTAGATAGTCTCCACCATGGACACATGGTTCCCACCATGAATAGATAGTCTCCACCATAGATAGATAGTCTCCACCATGATAGATTGGTCTCCACCATGGTTATATAGTCTCCACATGATAGATGGTCTCCACCAATGATAGATAGTCTCCACCAGATAGATGGTCTCCACCAGGTAGATAGTCTCCACCATGAAGTGGTCTCCACCATGGTAGATAGTCTCCACCATGACACATGGTCTCCCACCATGATAGATAGTCTCCACCATGATAAATGGTCTCCACCATGATAGATGGTCTCCACCATGACACATGGTCTCCACCATGATAGATAGTCTCCACCATGATAGATAGTCTCCACCATGATAGATAGTCTCCACCATGACAGATGGTCTCCACCATGATAGATAGTCTCCACCATGACAGATGGTCTCCACCATGATAGATAGTCTCCACCATGACAGATGGTCCTCCACCATGATAGATAGTCCTCCACCATGACAGATAGTCTCCACCATGATAGATAGTCTCCACCAATGACAGATGGTCTCCACCATGATAGATAGTCCTCCACCATGACAAATGGTCTCCACCATGATAGATAGTCTCCACCATGACAAATGGTCTCCACCATGATAGATAGTCTCCACCATGACAGATGGTCTCCACCATGACAAATGGTCTCCACCATGATAGATAGTCTCCACCATGACAGATGGTCTCCACCATGATAGATAGTCTCCACCATGACAGATGGTCTCCACCATGATAGATAGTCTCCACCATGACAAATGGTCTCCACCATGATAGATAGTCTCCACCATGACAGATGGTCTCCACCATGATAGTCTCCACCATGATAGATGGTCTCCACCATGATAGATAGTCTCCACCATGACAGATGGTCTCCACCATGATAGATAGTCTCCACCATGACAGATGGTCTCCACCATGATAGATAGTCTCCACCATGACAGATGGTCTCCACCATGATAGATAGTCTCCACCATGACAGATGGTCTCCACCATGATAGATAGTCTCCACCATGATAGATGGTCTCCACCATGATAGATAGTCTCCACCATGACAGATGGTCTCCTCCATGATAGATAGTCTCCACCATGACAGATGGTCCTCCACCATGATAGATAGTCTCCACCATGACAGATGGTCTCCACCATGATAGATAGTCTCCACCATGATAGATAGTCTCCACCATGATAGATAGTCTCCACCATGATAGATGGTCTCCACCATGATAGATAGTCTCCACCATGACAGATAATCTCCACCATGACAGATGGTCTCCACCATGACAGATGGTCTCCACCATGACAGATGGTCTCCACCATGATAGATAGTCTCCACCATGACAGATGGTCTCCACCATGATAGATAGTCTCCACCATGACAGATGGTCTCCACCATGATAGATAGTCTCCACCATGACAGATGGTCTCCACCATGATAGATAGTCTCCACCATGACAGATGGTCTCCACCATGATAGATAGTCTCCACCATGATAGATGGTCTCCACCATGATAGATAGTCTCCACCATGACAGATGGTCTCCACCATGATAGATAGTCTCCACCATGACAGATGGTCTCCACCACTGATAGATAGTCTCCACCATGACAGATGGTCTCCACCATGATAGATAGTCTCCACCATGATAGATAGTCTCCACCATGATAGATAGTCTCCACCATGATAGATGGTCTCCACCATGATAGATAGTCTCCACCATGACAGATAATCTCCACCATGACAGATGGTCTCCACCATGACAGATGGTCTCCACCATGACAGATGGTCTCCACCATGATAGATAGTCTCCACCATGACAGATGGTCTCCACCATGATAGATAGTCTCCACCATGACAGATGGTCTCCACCATGATAGATAGTCTCCACCATGATAGATAGTCTCCACCATGATAGATAGTCTCCACCATGATAGATGGTCTCCACCATGATAGATAGTCTCCACCATGACAGATAATCTCCACCATGACAGATGGTCTCCACCATGACAGATGGTCTCCACCATGATAGATGGTCTCCACCATGACAGATGGTCTCCACCATGATAGATAGTCTCAACCATGACAGATGGTCTCCACCATGACAGATGGTCTCCACCATGATAGATGGTCTCCACCATGACAGGTGGTCTCCACCATGATAGATAGTCTCCACCATGACAGATAATCTCCACCATGACAGATGGTCTCCACCATGACAGATGGTCTCCACCATGACAGATGGTCTCCACCATGATAGATAGTCTCAACCATGACAGATGGTCTCCACCATGACAGATGGTCTCCACCATGAAAAGATGTCCCCCACCATGACAGATGGTCTCCACCATGATAGATAGTCTCCACCATGACAGATAATCTCCACCATGACAGATGGTCTCCACCATTTACGATGGTCTCCACCATGACAGATGGGCCCCCACCCATGGAAGATAGTCTCAACCATGACAGATGGTCTCCACCATGACAGATGGTTCCCCCCACCATGATAGATGGGCCCACCATGACAGATGGTCTCCACCATGATAGATAAGTCTCCACCATGACAGATAATCTCCACCATGACAGATAATCTCCCCATGACAGATGGTCTCCACCAGACAGATGGTCTCCACCATGACAGATGGTCTCCACCATGATAGATAGTTTTCCACCATGACAATGGTCTCCACCATGATAGATAGTTTCCACCATGACAGATGGTCTCCACCAGACAGATGGTCTCCACCATGACAGATGGTCTCCACCATGATTTTGATAGTTTCCACCATGACAGATGTCTCCACCATGATAGATAGTTTCCCCCATGACAGATGTCCCCCTGACAGATGGTCTCACCAGACAGGGGTTCCACCATATAATACCCACCTATAAATCTCCACCATACAAGGTCTCCACCCTGACGAGGTCTCCACCAGAAGTAGTTTCCCCCATGACAATGGCTCCACAGTAGATAGTTTCCACCAGACAGATTCTCCCCTGAAATGGT
>NC_069472.1:1807926-1824267 GCF_026875155.1 Cherax quadricarinatus | reverse complement strand
ATTTTAAGCAGCCCGTAATGTAGCTATATAATTTGGTTTTGGGCATACTGCTTTTACTGTATTTTTTTTTTTTTTGTCCCTCTCAAAGTGTGCTCAAATTGAAAAAAAATAAATAAAAAATAAAATAAATAAGCCATGCGTGTGTATGGGCGACAAAAATCCGGGGGCAAGGGGCTATAACCCCTTCTCCTGTAGACTTTTTACAAAAAAGAGAAAGAAAAACTTTATAAAACTGGGATGCTAAATGTGCTGGATGTAGGCGATGACAAGAAACAATGATTGTGATTTTAGAATGAAAAGAAGTTGGATGCCCTTGTCAGGGGAACCCTTTCCCTGAAAAAAAAAACTAATGGAAAAAAAAATAAAAAAAAAACGACTGGGAAAAAAATAAAATAATGATTTTTGAGGATTTTTTTTTAAAATTTAAATAAATTTAAAAAAAATGGCCTTGGGTTTCTTGTAGTTGGGCAGGGGTAGGAAGGGCCCGGGATAGATTTTTGATATTATTGATGAGGATCCCGGGGGGATGGTGAAGTCTGAGTTTTGGAATCTCCTACCACTTGGATGGAGCACCACAATAGAACGGGTAAGGGGGCCAGTAAAGTCCAAAATTTTAGTAAGTTCTTAAAACAATGCTTGTTTCCTTTATCTGGCCTACCCTGGATACCACCCCGGGAACAGAGTGGAAATAAGAAAAAATTAACTGTTACCAGGGGCATGATAATAAACATTTAAAATGGAAAAAAAGAAAATGCCAAAATCATTACGGGAAACCACAAACAAAAGAAAGGAACAAACAGTAATATCCGGTTTTGATCACCCTACCTGATTAGGGGAAGATGGGAGGGAATGACTCCCAAACTTAACCCACCCGGGAAAGGGGCAGTATTACCAGGAAAAAATTTGAACAACTCAACACCAAGAACTAGTTTCGCCTCACCCACCGGGGGGGGGGGGGGGTGCGCGACGAAAACCCTAAGGGTTCCTTTTTGCCTGAACAACCTCCCCCCAACTTACGCCTATTTTTTCCTCACAAAAAACCCCCCTTCCCAAAATTTATGGAGGAGTCAGTAAGTAACGAACAGAGGGAAAAAGAACTAAATACAACCTGGGGCTCAGCCAATCTGAAAAGGGGTTTTCAGAGCCAAAATTAAACACTTTAAATTTTAGGGCTGAATAGAGAGCCCATCTAAAGAGTCGCTATTTGACCCTTTAAATTTTTTCTAAGTACATCAGTGGCTTGTGCTGTTTCAAGCAAAAAGGGGTTTACCGTAAGGTTATTTGAATCTACTTAACCCCATACTAAAGATAACATTCTTTCTCCACAGTGGAATTTTCTTTCTTCTCTGGGCGAACTTCTTACGGGGGAAAAATACGGGGAAAGGTGTTCCTCATAATATTGAAGCGTCGCCCAGTCCAAATGGGGGGGCACTTTTTTGGGGAGACAAAATATTTTATTAATATTGGAAATTTTTAGGAGGGGGTTTAAAAATATCCTTTAATTTCTTCGAAGCTTCGGAGGCTTCCTCAAACAACTAAGAGTTCCCTTGACACCCTTTTTAAAAATTTCTGTAAGAACAAAAATTAAAAACTACTTAGATTTGGTACAAAACTTCATAGAAGTTTACAGACCCAAGGAAATTCTCAAAAATTTTTTTGGGTACGGGGAACGTACTTTCTAAAAAAACTTTGGTCTTATTAGGAGGGGTGAGAATTGTTTCGAGAAAAATAAACCCGAGGTATTGCCCTTATGATACCCAAGAAAGCACTTTTTGGTTTAACGTAAGGCCAGATTTTCTTAGTCTTTTAAAACAACGTATGTTTTTAGATGGTCTTCCCAGACACTTATATGATTAAAATATTATCAAAATACACTGAAACATTCTTTGATCAAAGAATATTCTCATAAGCCAAATATACTGGCAACAACGGTAAAAAAACCCGAAAGGCATTGTGGTATTGCATTAGACCTCTTGAGTAGGGAAGCAGTGTATGGTTTCGAGTCTGGGGAAAGGCACTTGATGGTATGTTGTAGATGTCTAATTCTGAGAAAATTTGAGTCAGGGAAATTTTACAAGTCATGTAAATTACTGGCAGGGGGTTCGCAGCCCATTTAGTTATAGTATTTAAAAAAAGAAAATCTTGTGCCAGTGGGTAAAATTATGGGGTTTTTTAAACCATAAAAATGGTGAACAGAAAGCTGATTTAAAAGGTTCAGATGTTTAAATTAAATAGTTTGTAAACCTCATTATCAAAGTTTTCCCCGTAAGTGAAGGGGAACAGGGTAGTTTTTCCGCCTTACGGGTTCATGCCCCGACAATTCAATCTTGTGACTATATGGGGGTAAGCCCTGGTCCCCTCTGTGAATCGTAAAAAAATGTGTTTACTAAGGCACTTACTTGAGACTTTTGTTTATTTGACAAGTCGTTGTTAATGTTGCATTTGACTCCTTTGGTGAGGGATATCGTTAAGATATCCAGTATTTCCCTTTCGATTTGTAAAAGACTCGTCATTTATAATAAACTCACACTCGTAGAATCACCACTTGTAAACCCAAACTGTAAGAATAGTTCTTCGCAAAGGAATTTTCACAAAGTTTAAATTCTCTTCGATGGCCGTTTTAAAAAATTTACTATACATTCTTTTTTTACCTTACATCCAAGTATATTTACCTTATTACAGACCTTCACTACCTTTACATCCGGCCAGGTAATTAGCAATTTGTTGGATTTGTCAGGAAGGAAACTAAAACTTCATCAAAATTTAAAAGTACGCTTGGAGCTTTTATGGTCAAAAAGGTCTTGTACTTTTCCCTAAAATCTCTAGTTTTTACCACCAAATCGGCGGTTTTTTCCAATCTTTTCCCCTTTAAACTAAAAGAAACTGATACTGTTTTGAACCTCAGGTTTTAAAATCTTTGGACCAAAGTTCATTTAAAATAGATAGTGGTCCCCCGAGCTTGTTCCCATAAAACAATTCAAAAGGGGGGTAACCAAGGGAAACCTTGGAAACTCGCTCATTGCAAAAAAAAGCACATGGGGGAGGAATCTATGCCGTCCGTTGGTTTAAGAATCTAGTTTTTTTTTTATTGACTTAGGGTGGCATGTTTTTCCCCCACTCTTCCGTTACACACGGATGGTAAAGGGGTAGTGAAAAGAGGTTTAACACCCCCCAAGTGATAAAACGTGTTCCCTTAATTCTGAAGTAAATTTTGCCCCTTTGTAACAGAATTTCCGGTATACCACACTAAAAAAAAAGAAAAAAAGGCTTCGGACTTCTATGGACGAAGGATTTTTTAACCCTTTTAGGGGCCAAGGCCCAAATCTGGAGCACGCACCAGTGTCCAAAAATTTTCAAAAAAAAAAATTTTTTTTTTTTTTCTTATGAAATCGTAGAGAAACTTTTGTGAAGGGAATAAAAAAAAAAAGTCGAAATTTGGTGGAAAATTGACGAAATTAGCTCTCGCGAATTTTATGTGTCAGCGATATTTTTCGAATCGGGGGCGATTTTTGCCCACTTTGCTCCCATTTAGGCCAATTTCATTTTTCCAATCAACCCAAAATTCTTAGCTATTTCACAGTATTCTTCTATTTTATCGATTGAGCAAAGAAATCGCCAAGTCAACTGTTTCAACTACAAATAAAAGGGTCAGAAATTGTTAAAATTTTGGCCAATTTAAAACCCAAAATTCAAAAAATTCCCAAATTTTAAAATAGGGCCCGAATAAAAATGTTAGGCATTCCTGGCACTAAACTAACATTTCCTCTGTTCTTAGTTTGTTTTGAGGCTTTAAAATAAATTCCATTTTTATTTTTTATTCACAAATGAGTTTTTTTTCCCACACCAAAAAATAGAAGATTTACTGTTATTCAAAACTGTAATAATTGTATAAAAAACATCACCCTATTTGTGAATGTATATTAGACCCACCAGCTGATGTGTATTAGACGTGTGAGGTCGTTTGTTTACTCTTGAATATCGGCAAAAATTTAACATTTCCGCTACTTTGAGCTCAGTTTCAAGACTTTCCAGTGCTAAAACCAATCAAAATCATCTCTATTTCTGTAATATGTCTTCCATTCTATCAAATGAGACCAAGAAATCGCAAATACAACTATAAAAAACATACAAAAAAACACTGCAAAGTTGCTGTTTTAATCGAAAAATCATGATTTCATTTTTTTTCTCTCATTATGCACAGTGTGCTGCAGGATCTGTTTTATGTGGTGCACACATACCACATAGATGTATTCTCTCATATCTAGGCCCAAATGTACCACTCACAGTTTATCAGAGTGAGCTGAGCTCATGGCGTAGATCTACGGTTTGGACACTCACCGTAAAGCCGTAGATCTACGGGACGGACCCTGAAAGGGTTAAGGGTACCGCCTCTGGGAAGCTGGACGCATAGTCAATCATAGTTAAAATATATTTATGACCTCCTGATGAGCGAGGTGTGATAGGACCAACTATATCTACTGCAACCCTTGCAAAAGGGACTGAGAAAATTGGCATCTTTACCATAGGAACTCTCCTAGTTCTACTCTTCTGCGTGGAAAGTTGACATACTGACATACGTGACATGATCTGCAGTACTTATAGATGTCAGAGGACATACTAGGCCAGAAATATAGGTCCTTGATTTTATTATAGGTCTTCCTATGTGAAAAATGGCCAGAGACTGGTAAGTCATGAGAAATTTATTTATTTATTTATTTATTTATTTATTTATTTATTTAAAAATTTGAGCACACATACAGAGGTACAAAAAAATAAAGATAAGAGCAGCATGCCAAAGCCACTTATACTATGCATAGCATTACGGGCTGGCTTAAAATTAACTTAAGATTAACTAAGCAATGATGAAAAATGTGATAAAACATTAATGTAAACAGATTACTATAAAGCACAAGTGAGTATTACAAAGACAGGTCATATGGTTGTATGCATTGTTGTACATTCAGGAGAATGGAGTATTCTGTTAGGTAGCGTATTTAAAAAATATTAAAGTTAGATTGGGTTTTAGGTCATAACATTTATGTGATATAATTGTGAGAAACATTTAAGAATATACAATTATAAGGTTCAGTTATTCAGTATTTATTTGGTTTTGGGTGAGTAAGTGATCTTTGAGAAGAGACTTGAATTTATAAACAGGTAGTGTTTCTTTTATATTTACAGGTAATGAATTCCAGATTTTAGGGCCTTTTATGTGCATTGAGTTTTTTACATAGTGTGAGATGGACAGAGGAACATCAAAGAGTGATCTGTGCCTTGTGTATGGTCATGTGTTCTGTTGGAGGTTGGCCCAAGGAGATTTTTGAGGGGAGGGTTAATATCAGAGTTAAGTGTTCTTTGTATTAATAGGTGCAGTAATAAAGTATGGATGTTTTGTATGGTGAGTGGGTTTTTAGTGTATTGAATATTGGTGGGGTGTGCTGCCTATAGTGAGAATTTGTTATCATTCTAACTGCAGCCTTTTGTTGGGTAATTAGTGGTCTGAGATGGTTACTTGTTGTTGAGCCCCATGCACAAATTCCATAGGTGAGATAGGGGTAAATTAAGAGAGTGATATAGGGCCAGGAGGGCTGACTGTGGAGCATAGTACCGTATCTTCGATAGTATGCCTACAGTCTTGGAAATTTTCTTAGAAATTTGTTGTATATGTTTTATGAAATTTGAGTCTATTATCAAGGAAAAATTCCTAAGAATTTTTCCCTCTGTTAGCTTTGTTGATAGGTGATCCGTTTATCATTATGTTAAGAGGGACATCTGTAGCTCTGTTACCAAACTGAATGAAGAAGGTTTTGTCAATGTTTGTGTAAGTTTGTTATTTCCTCATCCAGGTAGATATTTTCTGTAATTCGGTATTTACAGTATTGGCTAGCGTGACTGGGCTCGGGTGGGAGAAGACGTATGTAGTGTCATCTGCGAATAGTGTGGGTTTGAGTAATTGCGAAGCATTTGGTAGGTCATTTATGTATAGGAGAAAGAGAAGAGGGCCAAGGACACTTCGCTGTGGGACCCCAACTGTAATTGGTTGTGCAGAGGAGTTTGCCCATTTGCAAAACAAATATTGGCTTCTGTTGCTGAGGTATGACTTGAGGTAGTTGAGGGAGTGCCCTCTTATACCATAGTGTGACAATTTTACGTGGAGCAAGTCATGGTCAGCTGTATCAAAAGCTTTACGTAAGTCAATGAAGATCCCCAGTGGGACTTCTTTTTTCTCTATTGCAGTGTATATATGTTCTAGCATGTGTATAATAGCATCATTAGTATTTTTATTAGGCCTGAATCCAAATTGGGAGGGGTTGAGTATGTTTTGGGAGATAAGGTAAGAGTAGATTCGTTTATGAATTAATTTTTCGAAGATTTTTGAGAGGGTGTAAGTTGGATATTGGCCTATAGTTATTCAACTCTGTTTGGTCTCCTCCTTTGTGGATCGGGGTGACCCTTGCTATTTTGAGTAAGATAAGATAAGATAAGATTTCGTTCGGATTTTTAACCCCGGAGGGTTAGCCACCCAGGATAACCCAAGAAAGTCAGTTCGTCATCGAGGACTGTCTAACTTATTTCCATTGGGGTCCTTAATCTTGTCCCCCAGGATGCGACCCACACCAGTCGACTAACACCCAGGTACCTATTTGCTGCTAGGTGAACAGGACAATAGGTGTAAGGAAACGTGTCGGAATTTCCACCCGCCGGGAATCGAACCCGGGCCCTCCGTGTGTGAAGCGGGAGCTTTAGCCACCAGGGAAGGTGGAGGATTCAATGGATTTGTTAAAGAGTGTTGCAATGATTGGTGATAGCACTTGTGACACTTTTTTGTATATAAAGGGTGGTAAGGTATTTAAATCTCCTGCCTTGTTTTTTAGTGTGTTGATAATAAGGGAGACTTCATATGGGTTAGTCGGAGCTAGGAACAGTGTGTTCGGGTAGTTGCCGGTGAGGTAGTCATTTGGTGGGGTATCTGAGCTTGGGATTTTATTGGCAAGGTTTTGTCCTATAGTGGAGAAGAAATCATTGAGTCTGTTTGCTGTTTCTGTTGGTGGGAGTTGGGGTTATCTGATTTTGCTAATTTTATTTCGCTATTTCGTGATATCTTTTTTGTTCCTAGAATTTCTGTTTTAGGGTTTTTCCAGGTCTTTTTTATATCACCTGTAAGTTGGATAATCTGTTCTCATAATACAATTTTTTTGCCCTTCTTATCAGGCTGGTTAGGATTGACGAGTAACGTTTTGTTTGGTCTTGGTTATGTGACCCATTCTGTACTGTTTTTCATATTGATGTTTTGTATTTATGTTTTGAGAATGCTGGGTGTTAGCCAGGGACTGTTCAGTCTCTTAGCTGTCATCTGTTTATTTTTTTTTAGGGCAGTGCTTGTTATAGAGGTATTGGGTCTTTTTTAGAAAATTATTAATCATTCGTCAATATCTGTATAGATTTCTAGCTCAGTGTGCCAGTCAATGTTTGCTACTGCTGTTGTGAAGTTATTAAGGGCTGCCTCATTGTGAAGTCTGAAGGTGACTTTAGTAGTGTCTTGGGGTAATTTACCAAGATTTTGTTATGAGGAAAGTCGGGTAGTGGTCTGTGGTATTATCTGTAATTATGCCTGATTTTAAAGGGGATATGGTGTTGGTCCAGATGTGGTCAAGTAGGGAAATACTAGTCTCTGTAACTCTTGTAGGTTTTGTTTACTGTTGGTAGCAACATACAGTTACTCATTGTGTTTGTGAATTCAGAAAACGTGTGGGTCCTGGTCTTGCAGGAGATTTTTTATTGAAGTCACCTGAGAGTAGTAAGTGATCTTTGTTCATGCGTGCATCAGTTATCATACTTCCTAGGTTTTGACTAAATTGGCTAATGTTTGACTGTGGAACTCTGGTAGATGTTTTATCAATGTGAGAGGTTTTTTTAGGTATTTGGATTTGAATTTGGCTATTATATATTCCCCATGTTCATCCCTTGTGCAAGTATTAGTGATACATTCTAGTTGGTCTGAGTAGTATATGGCTGTGCCACCCCCTTGTTGGTCTGGCCTACAGTTGTGTTGGCTGTGTAACCAGGAATGGCATAGACATCTGTACTATCAGGCTTTAGCCAGGTTTCAGTTAGTGTAATGATGGACATATTGGCATGTAAGGAATTTAGTAATGCTATGAGGTCATCGTAAAGCTTGCTAAAGGATCTGATATTGTAGTTAAAGATAGTTATGTTGTTGTTGGCACTGAGAAGTGCCTTTGATTGTTCTGCAGTGTAGTAATTACAGTAACTGTTTGATTCATTTAAGTCATTAAATAAGAGGTTGGTATCAGGATCAATGCTTGTAATCATAAGATTTGTAGTGAATCTATAGTTAGAATTAAGTATAAAACAAAGTAAATAGTCTTAAGCTAAAAAATAGCACCTGAATTATTTAACAAATGTAAAACAATGAGCTAAAAGGGAGTTTTTTTTTTTTTAAGCTAAAATAAAGGAGACAATATAAAAGGGAAATAATACAAATAAAGTGATGATCAAATAATGGAGCTTGGGAATATGATAGTAGGTAGTACTATAAAGGTAATTCTTTAAAGTTAGAATTATAGTATAAAAATAATAATATAAAAGGGACAAATATAAGTTGTGGTGAACAATAAAGTGGTAATCAAATAAATGAGCTTTGGAATATAATGGCAAAAATGTGAACTTATTCTACTTTAGCACCTGAGAATAGCACCTTGATTATTTTAACAATTGTGAATATATAAACTAGGGTAGTTATATAAAGCTAAAATAAAGGAGAAAATATATAAGGGACTAAAATTAAGTAATGGTAAACAAAGTTAAAAGGGGCAGGTGGTCACTATGAAATAATATTGGTTTTGGGGGTAAGATCTGATTTGTAATATTAAATAAATTGAGCAGTTTGTTGCACAATAAAAGTAAAAAAATGAGGTAGTTGGTACTAGCTAGCAAAAGATAGTTTTGGTACTTGCAAAAAAGTAATTGGAATATACACTAATTGCATACACAATGAAAAGTGACTAAAAAAACAAGTAGTGATAAACAAAATTATATGTACAGGTAAGAATAATGAATATTATTAATTTGGAGTAAGATTTGACTTGTAATTTAAAATTATGAGCAATTAATAGCAGTAAGAAAGAAGTATAGAGTATTGGAGGTAGTTGGCATTAGCTAGTGATGAAAAATAATAAAAATAATAATGCACAATATAATAGTAACGTACACTATATGCACCACACGTATATATGTATTAAGGGCACTTATCTAATCTGTTACAGAAATGTCAGCTTTTCTAAGGAAGGTAGAGAAATCGTGTTCATTTGAGATGGTATATTGTTGTCCTGTTGAGGTTTTCCTTACTAGTATTTTCCCCTCTCGCGTGAAACACTGATGTTTTTTTTGTTTTCCTGTTTAAGTTTTCTCAGCCTGAACAGAAGGTTTTGACGTTTTTTTTGTTAGACACTCATTTATGTACACCATTTTTCATTTTAATTGCTGATTTAATTAGGTCCTTTCTTTTATCGTATGAATGAAGTCTTGATCATTATACTGTGTTTACTTCCTGGTTTCCTAAAAAAACGTGTTTTCTTTGATTTCATTGTTTTTCACGATGACTTGTACGTGGTTCTGTATTATCCTGATAGCATTTTTTTTGCACTGTGCTTGTGTTATGTCACTAGGAATGTGTGGACTGTTTATTATTACTGCATCAGACAATTATCTTGTTCAGTTTTGTCGTCTTGGAATCAAGGTATTCATTTAGTCGAGTGTGCATGTTCTGATTCCAGTCCTTGATTGCTTCTTCAACCTTAAAATTTATTGTTGTTTATTTGCTCAGTGTGACTGGGTATAGCTGCTTTTAGAGTATTTTTGTGTCATCACTTCCCGATGTAATCTTCTCTTCAAGGTTTTGGATCTTATTCTCGAGGTTGGTTATCTTGGATTTTTCTCGTCGCTCGAGTGTTGCTTTGATATCTTTGATTTCATTTTCTAGAGCAACGATGTAGTCCTTGATATTGTCAGGAATAATCATACCTGAGTTATCTGGGTGAATCCTTTGAAGGGAGTGGAGTTGGAGGGGGAGTCAGCCTGTTTGTTGTTGTTGTTGTTGTTCCTTTGGGGGGCGGTGGTGGGGGGGGGTTGATGATTTCACCGGCGTCCTGCTGGGTAGACAAGTTGAGTTCTAGGGTCCTTTCTGTCATTCTTTTATTACTGGTGTTGTTTCTTCTGCGATATCCTTTCATAGTATCACTGAAGTAGATACTGTGTAGCAATGGAGGAGAAGGCTTGTTTTCTCGGAGCTTGGGTTAAGTGATTGTCTGGCAGCGGAGGCAGTGTTTGGGTTAGCAGGGCTGTCTTCCTTAGATCTTCTAATTTTGTCAAGATTTGGGTTACATTCTTAGTATTCATGGGTCATGTTGTGGTCTACGTGGGTTCATGTAGTTGAACTTTCACTTAGGCCATCACAAGTTTTGATGAGCGATGTTTTTTTGAGAAAGAAGAGCTGGTAGGATACCGTTGCTGCCGCTGCCGCTGCCGTATGATACACATTTAAAATGGTTTCCCGGCAATCCTGTGGAATGACTAACAGGCTTCAACCAACGTCATTGAGTTTGTCCGCAGACACTATAGTCTTGTACAAAAGATCGTATTTGAACTCAAACTTGTAAGAAAATTTCTTTCTCTGTATCACCTTGCCATTTAAAGCTAACTTCCGAGATTCCTCTAAGGAAGGACAAGTCTTTTGAAGACCCTCTAAATCTATGTGAGACAGCTCAATTGGCTTTCCTTTGGAAAGAACTAATGGGTGGATAGGTTTTACCTTAGACTGAGCTCTGGTAAGAACGTTAATTGTGTCTAGTTGTTGAAAAGATTGTGCCACACGTAGTTTTCCACTGGTGTCTGCGTTGTCCAGTTTAAGTGACTGACTTACTAAAGGTGTTGCCGGAGTTTTGTAACCATCAGCTCTCTGATTTAAGTTATCAAACTGAATCTCATCTGGAACTATCTGTGAAGAAACAGAGATATTAGGTTCCAACCCTTCCTTGGAAACTCCAAATTCCAAACAGTCCTTTTCAGATGGGAAAGTAGCCCCTTGTATGTTCCCAACCAAAACAGAACACGAGGTTATCGGGGCAACTACGGCATCTACCCATCCTGAGAACCATTTGCACCTAACGAAAAGAATCGCTTCTTCCTAAATAGTCAGTTAATTTAGTGGACTTATAACGTGAAGAATCTAGGTTAGGGAAAAGCTTACTTGAGATAACAATACAGGAACATCCAGTGTCTCTAAGAATGGTTGACACATTCATGCCATTGACTGTACCTTCACTAAAAGGTGCGTTTATGTTTGATTCAGTGAAACATTTACCGATATTTTCCCCTTTTTTTCTAGGACAGTCGGGCCGTCTATGACCCCATTCATTACAGTTGAAACATTTTACTGTGAAGGCCGTGGAATTCCTTGGTATGGAGGGTTTGGATCCCTCAGATTGCTTAGGCACAACAGGCTTATATCTGCTACGCTCTTTAGGGTAGTTATTATGAGCGCACGCATATATATCAGCAGCTTGTGCCATTTCTGCAGCCGTATGAATGTTTCTTTCTTTAATGAATATTCATAACCCAGAGTTTACAGAAGAAAGGAATTGATCTCTTACCATCAGGTCTCTTAAAGATTCGAAATTGTGGTCAACCTCAGCACTATCAATCCACGAATCAAATAATCTGAAAAGTGTTGTCAAGAATTGCATATAATTTTGGTTAGGAGTTATTTTAATGTGTCTAAACTCCGACCTGTAATGATGAGTAGTTTTTTTGAAAGCCTGAAGTATAGCTTTCTTCAGCAGGCTATAACTAGAAATAACTTCAGAGGGTAGAGTGGAATAGACGTTTAATGCTGAACCTGGCAGTAGTAAGCCAAGCCTAGTAGCCCAAGAATCTGATGGCCAGTCACAGAGAGTAGCAGTACTCTCGAATCGAGTAATATATGCCGCTATGTCATCTTGTTCTGAGAAAGATGGTATTTGTGGCATCCTAATATTAGGTTCTTGGGAAGGGTATTCTAGTACCCCTTCATCTATTTTCTGCTTAGATAGTTCTATCTTCTTGGCTTCTAATTCCAACCTTGCTTGTTCTAACTCCCTTTGCTTAGCCTGTTCTTCAATTTCCTTCATTTTGAAGGCTTCCTCTCTTGCCTGAACTCTATCTTCTCTAGCAGTCCTATCCTGTTCGAGTTTATCCTCCCGAGCTAGTCTTTCCTGTTCCTTTTTCTCTTCTCGAGCTAGTCTTTTTTCTTCCCGAGCTAGTCTTTCCTGTTCTTTTTTTTCTTCTCGAGCTAGTCTTTCCTGTTCTTTTTTTTCCTCTCGAGCTAGTCTTTCCTGTTCTTTTTCTTCCTCTCGAGCTAGTCTTTCCTGTTCTTTTTCCTGTTCCCGAGCTAGTCTTTCCTGTTCCTCTTTCTTTTCTCGAGCTAGTCTTTCCTGTTCCTCTTTCTTTTCTCGAGCTAGTCTTTCCTGTTCCTCTTTCTTTACAATAGCCATTTTAGCAGTAATGTAATTATCAAGGCTTTGTCCAGTAAATCCCATTTCCTTTCCAGCTTTCAACCAGAAATCTAAAGAATCCATCTTGTAAAAAGAAATATTACGCACCCAACTTCAACTGACTTAATTAAAACTAACAGGAACGTCTGTTACAAAAGAGGGACACAGTCCGCACACTTTAAACTTCCCAAAGTAGAAAATGAAATAAATATTTCTCCCTGGAAGAATACACTTGTGGGCCCAATAGCCTTCACTAAGCAAAATACACACGGTTCACACAGGAGGGGTTATCATCAAAGTTCCCCAGGTCCAACAAATAGGTAAACTTCTAAACCGAACCTTAGAACCAAACAACGGTAGGTCAACCAGACTACCAGTAATGACTTGACACCTCAACTAACTCACCCTTTTCTATCTTAAATGTTATTTATACTCACAACCAGTTGAACCATCAGGACGATGTTGCTTCAAGAATTGCATCCTGGCAAGGTCGCCATTGTCAGTGGAACGCCTTCCATCTGAACAAAAGAAACTAATGGAAAAATAAATAAAGAAACGACTAGGAAAAATAAGAATAATGATTTTTGAGGATTTTACTTAAAATTTAAATATAATAAAAAAAATGGCCTTCGGTTCTTGTGGTTGGGCAGGAGTAGATAAGGCCCTGGATAGATCTTCTGATATTATTGATGTAGGTTATCCTGGGCGGATGGTGATAGTCCGATGTTTTGGAATCTCCTACCACTTGGATGGAGCACCACAAGTAGAACAGGTAAGGGCCAGTAGTAGTCCAATAATGTTAATAAGTCTCATTAACACATGTCTTGCTCCTTTATCTGGCGTCTTCCTGATGACCACGCCAGGAACCAGAGCTGGTAATAAGAAAAAAATAAACTGGTTACCAATGGTCATGATAATATAACATTTGAGAATGGAAAAGAATGATAAATGCCAAAATCATTACTGGTAACCAGCAAACATAAGAAAGGAACAAACAGTAATACTCCTGGTAGATCACCCTACCTGATTAGGAGAAGAGTGGAGGTGAAGTGACTCTCCAAACTTCAACCCACACCAGGTAAGGTCAATATTACCAGGAGTAGAAATTTGAACAACTCAGACACCAAGAACTAGTTTCGCCCCAGCCCGCCAGAGGGGGAGGGTGTGCGACGTAACTCGCTAATGGTTCCTGGTTGCCTGAAAAACCTTAACCCCACTTACGCCTACTTTTCCCTCACAGTCCTGGCCCTAAGCGAAACAAAGCTGAAGGGGGTAGGGGAGTTTCGGTGGGGGGAAATAAATGGGATTAAATCTGGAGTATCTGAGAGAGTTAGAGCAAAGGAAGGGGTAGCAGTAATGTTGAATGATCAGTTATGGAAGGAGAAAAGAGAATATGAATGTGTAAATTCAAGAATTATGTGGATTAAAGTAAAGGTTGGATGCGAGAAGTGGGTCATAATAAGCGTGTATGCACCTGGAGAAGAGAGGAATGCAGAGGAAAGAGAGAGATTTTGGGAGATGTTTAAGTGAATGTATAGGAGCCTTTGAACCAAGTGAGAGAGTAATTGTGGTAGGGGACCTGAATGCTAAAGTAGGAGAAACTTTTAGAGGGTGTAGTAGGTAAGTTTGGGGTGCCAGGTGTAAATGATAATGGGAGCCCTTTGATTGAACTTTGTATAGAAGGGGTTTAGTTATAGGTAATACATATTTAAGAAAAAGAGGATAAATAAGTATACAAGATATGAAGGGCGAAATGACAGTAGTTTGTTGGATTATGTATTGGTAGATAAAAGACTGTTGAGTAGACTTCAGGATGTACATGTTTATAGAGGGGTAACAGATATATCAGATCACTTTCTAGTTGTAGCTACACTGAGAGTAAAAGGTAGATGGGATACAAGGAGAATAGAAGCATCAGGGAAGAGAGAGGTGAAGGTTTATAAACTAAAAGAGGAGGCAGTTAGGGTAAGATATAAACAGCTATTGGAGGATAGATGGGCTAATGAGAGCATAGGCAATGGGGTTGAAGAGGTATGGGGTAGGTTTAAAAATGTAGTGTTAGAGTGTTCAGCAGAAGTTTGTGGTTACAGGAAAGTGGGTACGGGAGGGAAGAGGAGCGATTGGTGGAATGATGATGTGAAGAGAGTAGTAAGGGAGAAAAAGTTGCATATGAGAAGTTTTTACAAAGTAGAAGTGATGCAAGGAGGGAAGAGTATATGGAGAAAAAGAGAGAGGTTTAAGAGAGTGGTGAAGCAATGTAAAAAGAGAGCAAATGAGAGAGTGGGTGAGATGTTATCAACAAATTTTGTTGAAAATAAGAAAAAGTTTTGGAGTGAGATTAATAAGTTAAGAAAGCCTAGAGAACAAATGGATTTGTCAGTTAAAAATAGGAGAGGAGAGTTATTAAATGGAGAGTTAGAGGTATTGGGAAGATGGAGGGAATATTTTGAGGAATTGTTAAATGTTGATGAAGATAGGGAAGCTGTGATTTCGTTGTATAGGGGCAAGGGGAACAACATCTTGTAGGAGTGAGGAAGAGCTGTTGTGAGTGTGGGGGAAGGTCGTGAGGCAGTAGGTAAAATGAAAGGGGGTAAGGCAGCCGGGATTGATGGGATAAAGATAGAAATGTTAAAAGCAGGTGGGGATATAGTTTTGGAGTGGTTGGTGCAATTATTTAATAAATGTATGGAAGAGGGTAAGATAAGATAAGATAAGATTTCGTTCGGATTTTTAACCCCGGAGGGTTAGCCACCCAGGATAACCCAAGAAAGTCAGTGCGTCATCGAGGACTGTCTAACTTATTTCCATTGGGGTCCTTAATCTTGTCCCCCAGGATGCGACCCACACCAGTCGACTAACACCCAGGTACCTATTTTGCTGCTAGGTGAACAGGACAACAGGTGTAAGGAAACGTGTCCAATGTTTCCACCCGCCGGGAATCGAACCCGGGCCCTCCGTGTGTGAAGCGGGAGCTTTAGCCACCGGGCCTAGGGATTGGCAGAGAGCATGCATAATTCCTTTGTATAAAGGCAAAGGGGATAAAAGAGAGTGCAAAAATTATAGGGGGATAAGTCTGTTGATGTTGCAGTTTAAAAACTGTAGTGTAAAGCACCCTTCTGGCAAGACAGTGATGGAGTGAATGATGGTGAAAGTTTTTCTTTTTCGGGCCACCCTGCCTTGGTGGGAATCGGCCAGTGTGATAATAAAATAATAAGTCTGTTGAGTATACCTGGCAAAGTGTATGGTAGAGTTATTATTGAAAGAATTAAGAGTAAGACGGAGAATAGGATAGCAGATGAACAAGGAGGCTTTAGGAAAGGTAGGGGGTGTGTGGACCAGGTGTTTACAGTGAAACATATAAGTGAACAGTATTTACATATGGCTAAAGAGGTCTTTGTGGCATTTATGGATTTGGAAAAGGCATATGACAGGGTGGATAGGGGGGCAATGTGGCAGATGTTGCAGGTGTATGGTGTAGGAGGTAGGTTACTGAAAGCAGTGAAGAGTTTTTACGAGGATAGTGAGGCTCAAGTTAGAGTATGTAGGAAAGAGGGAAATTATTTCCCAGTAAAAGTAGGCCTTAGACAAGGATGTGTGATGTCACCGTGGTTGTTTAATATATTTATAGATGGGGTTGTAAGAGAAGTAAAATGCGAGGGTCTTGGCAAGAGGCGTGGAGTTAAAAGATAAAGAATCACACACAAAGTGGGAGTTGTCACAGTTGCTCTTTGCTGATGAACTGTGCTCTTGGGAGGGGTTCTGAAGAGAAATTGCGAGATTGGTGGATGAA
>NC_069472.1:1792382-1807426 GCF_026875155.1 Cherax quadricarinatus | reverse complement strand
GGAGAGAGAGAGAATTGAAGAAAGGGTTTTAAATGGGTGGGGGGGAACCCATATTTAAAACATGGGGGGGAAGAGAAGTGAGAAGAGCCTCTAACTCAGTGGTTCCCAAACTTTTTCAGCTTGTTACCCAATTTAACATGCCACATAAAGCATGTTACCCCTTTCACAAAATGTTGTTATTATTGATATATATGGCTAAACGTGAACGTATACAGCCTCGCATACTCTGCTAATCCTAGCAAAACCATTGAAAACGTAAGAACCACACATACATTATATATATAACATTAATAATAGCTACAAATTCACAGTAACAGTGGGTAAATACTAACTATATACTGCACAGGGCAGTACACATACATACCAGCTTATGTCTACCTCGGCTGATGCTCACAGATAAACTGACAGTGTGAAATAGAGGCAGCCTCAGGAAGTGAGTGACGCGTACAGGACAGGTCGATCTGGGCTACTGAGTGACTTTTGTCCTGAAGCATACTTGTCAAAATACTTTTGGGTTTCCACACACTTAGCTATATATTTCTTCTTTTCTAATACTGTATATTAGTTTTTGATGTTTATTGTTATTTGGTTTAACTTTATTACTTACTTATAATAGGTTTACTTTACAACTTTATTACTAAGACAAAGTTAACAATAATCCTCATACCGGGTACCGCATTGTTTTCTTGATTTTCAGAATTCATAACTTTTTTTCTGTCACCCCTCCATTACCCCCCAAAAATGGTTAAATTACCCCCAGGGGGTAATTTACCCCCAGTTTGGGAACACTGCTCTAACTGATCGGCACGAGAATCACAGTGAGACTCTCCCAGAGGAAATGATGAGCACTAAAATCCATCATTGGTTTTGTCTCCTTAATTTATATGGAGATATCCACAAGCGTTTCATATGACAAGGAAGGGGGAGGGTGAGTAAAGATCGGAAAGACGATGGAAGTTACCAAAGAAGGGGGGGAATGGGAGGTTAAAGTTAACTTGGGAAGAAACTTGGGAGAGACAGGAGAGGAAGAAACTTGGGTGGGGACAGGAAGGCAGAATCTTGGGAGGGAACAGGAAGAGAAGAAACTTGGAAGGGGACAGGTGAGGAAGACACTTGGGAGGGGACAGAAGAGGAGGGGACTGTGCGAGGGGTAAGGATGAACCGCCACACCCATACACACAGTAAAAGGTAAAGTACCAGGCAGAGACTGGAAAGGAAAAATGTCTGGGAAGGATAAGTGAAGGAGGGGTTAAAGAAGATTTGAATTTTGGAGATTACCTAGAGTTTACCTGGAGAGGGTTTCCGGGGTTAACGCCCCTGCGACTCGGTCTGAGACCAGGCCTCATGGTGGATCAGGGTCTGATCAATGGTTTAACTTTATAGAAGTAGAGAGGCGAAGGAAAGGTATAGTTTGGAAAGTGTACACATAGATACATGCGAGCCAGAAGATGACGATTCAAGGACAGTTTGAGGCGACGAGGTAGAGACCTCGGAGTTCAGGGCTGCAAAGAGTTAGAAACAGAGGTGACTGTGGAAGTTGTGACCACAGAGGAGATTGTGGAAGTAGGTGACACCCAGGATAGAGGCCGCTTAGTAACTAGAATAAGAAAGTCGTAGAAGTCTCCCTTGGAGGTGGAGATGAGAGACTCATGGCGTAGGTGAAACCATCTTTCTCTTTGAGACAGCGGATTTCTCGTTCTTTTAAGTAAACTTGGCAAAGGTGTGAATAAGCTGGGTGAGTCTCATTAAGGCAAGAGGGAGGTAGGCTGCAGGATGTTTTGGTGTGGTCGGCTAGCACCACAGACCGGGCATTCTGCCATGGACCTGCAATATTTCACTGGTGGCCGAAGCGCCAACAATTTCTACACTCTTGTGGTGTAGGGATCAACTCTCGGACTTGTAAACGATGTCCTACAATGTAAACTGAAGACAGAAGTTCTCGGCAGTCAAAAGTTAAGCGAGTTACATTGCAGGGAAAGCGACTCTGCCCGCGGGCAGGTAGTACGTAAGTGTCCACTTGAGAATTGGGAGGTCTTAGAGCTCACGTTACTCCAGAATGTCATCAGATGTCCGAAAATCATGTTAAACATTGGTACCACTAAAAGAATTGAGAGAAATGTGTTTCGAATCGCGACAGGAATATTATCTATGAAGGCATGACCAGCATTTTGCACAGTGACGGGTTTCCCTGTCATATTTCATTGTTCTGGATGGGTTTCCCTGTCATATTTCATTGTTCTGGACGGGTTTCCCTGTCACATTTCATTGTTCTGGACGGGTTTCCCTGTCATATTTCATTGTTCTGGACGGGTTTCCCTGTCACATTTCATTGTTCTGGACGGGTTTCCCTGTCACATTTCATTGTTCTGGACGGGTTTCCCTGTCATATTTCATTGTTCTGGACGGGTTTCCTTCTCGTATTTCATTGTTCTGGACAGGTTTCCTTGTCATATTTCATTGTTATGGACAGGTTTCCCTGTCATATTTCATTTTTCTGGACGGGTTTTCCTGTCATATTTCATTGTTCTGGACGGGTTTCCCTGTCATATTTCATTGCTCTGGACGGGTTTCCCTGTCATATTTCATTGTTCTGGACGGGTTTCCCTCTCATATTTCATTGCTCTGGACGGGTTTCCCTGTCATATTATATTGTTCTGGACGGGTTTCCCTGTCATATTTCATTGCTCTGGACGGGTTTCCCTGTCATATTTCATTGTTCTGGACGGGTTTCCTTCTCATATTTCATTGCTCTGGACGGGTTTCCCTGTCATATTTCATTGTTATGGACGGGTTTCCTTCTCATATTTCATTGTTATGGACGGGTTTCCTTCTCATATTTCATTGTTCCGGACGGGTTTCCTGTCATATTTCATTTTCCTGGACGGGTTTCCCTGTCATATTTCATTTTTCTGGACGGGTTTCCCTGTCGGAATTACATTGTCCTGGACTGGTTTCCCTGTCATTTCATTGTTCCGGGCAGGTTTCCTTCTCATATTTGATTGCTCTGGACGGGTTTTCCCTGTCATATTTCATTTTCCTGAATGGGTTTTCCTTCTATTTCATTGTTATGGACGGGTTTCCCTGTCATATTTCATTGTCCTGGACGGGTTTCCTTCTCATATTTCATTGTTCCGGACGGGTTTCCCTGTCATATTTCATTGTTTTGGACGGGTTTCCCTGTCGTATTTCATTGTCCTGGACTGGTTTCCTTCTAATATTTCATTGTTCCTGACTGGTTTCCCTGTCATATTTCATTGTTCCGGACGGGTTTCCCTGTCATTTCATTGTTCCGGACGGGTTTCCTTGCCATATTTCATTGTTCCGGACTGGTTTCCCTGTCATATTTCATTGTTCTAGACGGGTTTCCCTGTCATATTTCATTGTTAAGGACTGGTTTCCCTGTCATATTTCGTTTTCCTGGAGTTTCCCTGTCATATTTCGTTTTCCTGGACTGGTTTCCCTCTCATATTTCATTGTTCCGGACGGGTTTCCCTGTCATATTTCATTGTTCTGGACGGGTTTCCCTGTCATATTTCATTTTCCTGGACGGGTTTCCTGTCATATTTCATTGTTATGGACGGGTTTCCCTGTCATATTTCATTGTTCTGACGGGTTTCCTTCTAGAATTACATTGTTCTGAACGGGTTTCCCTGTCATATTTAATTGTTCTGGACGGGTTTTCCTGTCATATTTCATTGTTCTGAACGGGTTTCCCTGTCATATTTCATTGTTCTGGACGGGTTTTTCCTGTCATATTTCATTGTTCTGGACGGGTTTCCTCGTCATATTTCATTGTTCTGGACGGGTTTTCCTGTCATATTTCATTTTTCTGGACAGGATTCCCTGTCATATTTCATTGTTCTAGACGGGTTTCCCTGTCATATTTCATTGTTCTGGACGGGTTTCCTTCTCATATTTCATTGTTCTGGACGGGTTTCCCTGTCATATTTCATTGTTATGGACGGGTTTCCTTGTCATATTTCATTGTTCTGGACGGGTTTCCCTGTCATATTTCATTGTTCCGGACGGGTTTCCCTGTCATATTTCATTGTTCTGGACGGGTTTCCTTCTCATATTTCATTGTTCCGGACGGCTTTCCCTGTCATATTTCTTTGTTTTGGATGGGTTTCCCTGTCATATTTCATTGTTCCGGACGGGATTCCCTGTCATATTTCATTGTTCTGGACGGGTTTCCCTGTCATATTTCATTGTTCTGGACGGTTTCCCTGTCATATTTCATTGTTCTGGACGGTTTTCCTGTCATATTTTATTGTTCTGGACGGGTTTTCTTGTCATATTTCATTGTTCCGGACGGGTTTTCCTGTCATATTTCATTGTTCCGAACGGGTTTCCCTGTCATATTTTATTGTGAAAGATGACTGGTCGTTAGGGTGATTGTGAAGGACTTGTGTGAAATTGATGTTAATGAGCTGTTGGTGAGTGTGATGGATTGGTGTGAGGGTGATGAACTGGAGGTGAGGGTGATGGACAGGTGGTGAGGGTTGGACAGGTGGTGAGGGTGATGGATAGGTGGTGAGGGTGATGGACAGGTGGTGGAGGGTGATGGACTGGTGTTGTGGGTGATGGATAGGTGGTGAAGGTGATAGTGATGAACTGATGGTGAGGGTGATTGTGAATGACTGGTGGTGAGGTAGGTCTACTGGTGGTGAGTGTGACTGGTGTTAAGGGTTATGCACTTGTGGTGAGGGTGATGAAGTGGTGTTGAGTGTGATGAGCTGGTGGTGAGAGTGATGAGTTGGTGTTGAGGTGAACTTTTGTTGAGGGTGAGAACTGGTGGTGAGGGTTAATAAGATTGGTGGTGAGGGTGACGGACTAATGATGAGGGTGATGGACTGGTGGGGAGGGTGATGGACTGGTGGTGAGAGTGATGGACTGATGGTGAGAGTGATGGACTGATGGTGAGGGTGATGGACTGGGGTGAGGGTGATGGACTGATGGTGAGGTGATGGACTGGGGGTGAGAGTGATGGACTGATGGTGAGGGTGATGGACTGGTGGTGAGAGTGATGGACTGGTGGTGAGGGTGATGGACTGGTGGTGAGAGTGATGGACTGATGGTGAGGGTGATGGACTGGTGGTGAGAGTGATGGACTGATGGTGAGGGTGATGGACTGGTGGTGAGGTGATGGACTGGTGGTGAGAGTAATGAACTTATGTGAGGGTGATGGACTGGTGGGAGAGTGATGGACTTATGGTGAGGGTGATGGACTGGTGGTGAGGGTGATGGACTGGTGGTGAGAGTGATGGACTGGTGGTGAGGGTGATGGACTGGTGGTGAGGGTGATGGACTGGTGGTGAGGGTGATGGACTGGTGGTGAGGGTGATGGACTGGTGGTGACGGTGATGAACTGGTGGTGAGGGTGATGGACTGGTGGTGAGGGTGATGGACTGGTGGTGAGGGTGATGGGCAGGTGGTGAGGGTGATGGATTGTGGTGATGGTGATGGACTTGTGGTGAGGGTGATAGACTTTGGTGAGGGTGATAGACTGGTGATGAGAGTGATGGACTTATTGTGAGGGTGATGGACTGGTGGTGAGGGTGATGGACTGGTGGTGAGGGTGATGGACTGGTGGTGAGGTTGATGGACTGTTGGTGAGAGTGATGGACTGATGGCGAGGGTGATGGACTTTTGGTGAGAGTGAATGGACTGATGTGAGGGTGATGGACTTATGGTGAGGGTGATGGACTGGTGGTGAGGGTGATGGACTGGTGGTGAGGGTGATGAACTGGTGGTGAGGGTGATGGACTGGTGGTGAGGGTGATGGGCTGGTGGTGAGAGTGATGGACTGGTGGTGATTGTGATGGATGGCCGAGGCTGGAGAGGCGTAGAAAGGGGAGATATCATTGAAGTGTATAAGTGGATGACGGCATAAACAAGGGAGACATTAATAAAGTACTGAGGGTGTCGAACCAGGTAAGAACCAGGAATAATGGATTTAAGTTGGATAAATTTAGATTTAGAAGGGACATAGGTAAGTACTGGTTTTCTAACAGAGTTGTAGATGAGTGGAACAGTCTTCCCAGTGGGGTGATAGAGGCTAGGACCTTGAGTAGCTTTAAGAAGAGACTGGACAAATATATGAGTGGGAGGGGCTGGGTTTGATTGGTGTCATGGGGTACGGGAGTTATTTCTTGAGTAGCTTTAGGTAGATGTCGTTTTGATAAGGACCTGCCTCGTATGGGCCAGTAGGCCTTCTGCAGTGTTCCTACATTCTTATGTTCTTATGTTCTTATGTGAGTGTGATGAACTGGTGGTGAGGGTGACGGACTGGTGGTGAGGGTGATGGACTGGTGGTGAGGGTGATGGACTGGTGGTGAGGGTGATGACTGGTGGTGAGGGTGATGGGCAGGTGGTGAGGTGATGGATTGTGGTGATGGTGATGGACTTGTGGTGAGGGTGATAGACTTTGGTGAGGGTGATAGACTGGTGATGAGAGTGATGGACTTATTGTGAGGGTGATGGACTGTGGTGAGGGTGATGGACTGGTGGTGAGGGTGATGGACTGGTGGTGAGGGTGATGGACTGGTGGTGAGGGTGATGGACTGGTGGTGAGGGTGATGGACTGGTGGTGAGGGTGATGGACTGGTGGTGAGGGATGATGGAACTGGTGGTGAGGGTGATGGACTGGTGGTGAGGGTGATGGACTGGTGTGAGTGGTGATGGACTGGTGGTGAGAGTGATGGACTTGTGGTGACGGTGATGAACTGGTGGTGAAGGTGATGACTGGTGGTGAGGGTGAAGGACTGGTGGTGAGGGTGATGGACTGGTGGTGAGAGTGATGGACTTATGGTGAGAGTGATGGACTGTTGTTGAGGAGTGATGGACTGGTGGTGAGGGTGATGGACTGGTGGTGACGGTGATGAACTGGTGGTGAGGTGATGGACTGGTGGTGAGAGTGATGAACTGGTGGTGAGGTGATGGACTGGCGGTGAGGGTGATGGACTGGTGGTGACGGTGATGAACTGGTGTGAGGGTGATGGACTGGTGGTGAGAGTGATGGACTTATGGTGAGGGTGATGGACTGGTGGTGAGAGTGATGGACTTATGGTGAGGGTGATGGACTGGTGGTGAGGGTGATGAACTGGTGTGAGGGTGATGGACTGGCGGTGAGGGTGATGGACTGGTGGTGACGGTGATGAACTGGTGGTGAGGGTGATGGACTGGTGTGAGGGTGATGGACATGTGGTGAGGGTGATGGACAGGTGGTGACGGTCATGAACTGGTGGTGACGGTGATGAACTGGTGGTGAGGTGATGGACTGGTGGTGACGGTGATGAACTGCTGGTGAGGGTGATGGACTGGTGGTGAGGGTGATGGACTGGTGGTGAGGGTGATGGACTGGTGGTGAGGTGATGGACTGGTGGTGAGGGTGATGGACTGGTGGTGAGGGTGATGGACTGGTGGTGAGGGTGATGGACTGGTGGTGAGGGTGATGGACTGGTGGTGAGGGTGATGGACTGGTGGTGAGGGTGATGGACTGGTGGTGAGGGTGATGGACTGGTGGTGAGGGGTGATGGACTGGTGGTGAGGGTGATGAACTGGTGGTGAGGGTGATGGACTGGCGGTGAGGGTGATGGACTGGTGGTGACGGTGATGAACTGGTGGTGAGGGTGATGGACTGGTGGTGAGGGTGATGGACAGGTGGTGAGGGTGATGGACAGGTGGTGAGGGTGATGGATTGTGGTGATGGTGATGGACTTTGGTGAGGGTGATAGACTGGTGGTGAGAGTGATGGACTGATGGCGAGGGTGATGGACTTGTGGTGAGGGTGATGGACTGGTGGTGAGGGTGATGGACTGGTGGTAGGGTGATGGACTGGTGGTGAGGGTGATGGACTGGTGGTGAGGGTGATGGACTGGTGGTGAGGGTGATGGACTGGTGGTGAGGGTGATGGACTGGTGGTGAGGGTGATGGACTGGTGGTGAGGGTGATGGACTGGTGGTGAGGGTGATGGACTGGTGGTGAGGGTGATGGACTGGTGGTGAGGGTGATGGACTGGTGGTGAGGTTGATGGACTGTTGGTGAGAGTGATGGACTGATGGCGAGGGTGATGGACTTGTGGTGAGGGTGATGGACTGGTGGTGATGGTGATGGACTGGTGGTGAGGGTGATGGACTGGTGGTGAGGGTGATGGACTGGTGGTGAGGGTGATGGACTGGTGGTGAGGGTGATGGACTGGTGGTGAGGGTGATGGACTTGTGGTGAGGGTGATGGACTGGTGGTGAGGGTGATGGACTGGTGGTGAGGGTGATGGACTGGTGGTGCGGGTGATGGACTGGTGGTGAGGGTGATGGACTGGTGGTGAGGGTGATGGACTGGTGGTGAGGGTGATGGACTGTGGTGAGGGTGATGGACTGTGGTGCGGGTGATGGACTGGTGGTGCGGGTGATGGACTGGTGGTGAGGGTGATGGACTGGTGGTGAGGGTGATGGACTGGTGGTGAGGGTGATGGACTGGTGGTGAGGGTGATGGACTGGTGGTGAGGGTGATGGACTGGTGGTGAGGGTGATGGACTGGTGGTGAGGGTGATGGACTGGTGGTAAGGGTGATGGACTGATGGTGAGAGTGATGGACTGATGGTGAGGGTGATGGGCTGGTGGTGAGAGTGATGGACTGGTGGTGATTGTGATGGATTGGCCGTGAGTGTGATGAACTGGTGGTGAGGGTGATGATTGGTGAAAGTGATGTACTGGTGGTGATGGTGATGGACTGGTGGAGAGAGTGATGGATGGGTGGTGAGGGTGACGAACCTGTGACGATTGTGACGAGCGACTCACGACTGTGATGAAAGACTGATGATTGTGATGAAAGACTTACGATTGTGATGAAAGACTGACGATTGTGATGAACGATTGATGACTGTGGTGAACGATTGACGATTGTGATGAACGACTGACGCTTGCGATGAACGACTGACGATTATAATGAACGACTTACGATTGTGATGAGCGACTGACGGTTGTGACGAACGACTGACGATTGTGGTGAGCGACTTGCCCTTGTGATGAACGACTAACGATTGTGATGAACAACTGACTCTTGAGATGAACGACTGACGGTTGTTACGACCGACTGACGATTGTGATGAATACATGGTGAGGGTGAAGGACTGGCCATGAGGGTGATGGACTGATGGTGAGGGTGATGGACTGGTGGTGAGGGTGATGGACTGGTCATGGGGGTGATGGAGTGGTGAGGGTGATGGACTGGTGGTGATGGTGTGCGATTGGCAGTGAGGGTGATGAACTGGTGGTGAGGATGATGGACTGGTGGTGAGAGTGATGGACTGGTGGTGAGGGTGATGGACTGGTGGTGAGGGTGATGGACTGGTGGTGATGGTGTGGGATTGGCAGTGAGGGTGATGGACTGGTGGTGAGGGTGATGGACTGGTGGTGAGGGTGATGGACTGGTGGTGAGAGTGATGGACTGGTGGTGAGGGTGATGGACTGGTGGTGAGGGTGATGGACTTTTGGTGAGGGTGATGGACTGGTGGTGAGGGTGATGGACTGGTGGTGAGTGTGATGGCCTTGTGGTGAGGGTATGGACTGGTGGTGAGTTTGATGGGCTGTTGGTGAGGGTGACGAACTGGTGGTGAGGGTGATGGACTGGTAGTGAGGGTGATGGACTGGTGGTGAGGGTGATGGACTTGTGGTGAGGGTGACGGACTGGTTGTGAGGGTGATGGAATGGTGGTGATGGAATGGACTGGTGTTGAGGGTGGAATGCTGGTGAAGGTGATGAACTGGTGGTGAGGGTGATGGACTGGTGGTGAGGGTGAAGGACTGGTGGTGACTGACTGTTGCTGAGGGTGATGGACTGATGATGAGGGTGATTCACTGGTGGTGTGGGTGATGGACTGGTGGTGAGGGTGTTGGACTGGTGGTGATGGTGAAGGACTGGTGGTGATTGACTGGTGCTGAGTGTGATGGACTGGTGGTGATGGACTGGTTCTGAGGGTGATGGACCGGTGGTGAAGGTGATGGACTGATGGTGAGGGTGATTGACTGATGATGAGGGTGATGGACTGATGGTGAGGGTGAAGGACTGGTGGTGAGGGTGAAGGACTGGTTCCAGGTGAGGGTGAAGGACTTTTGGTGAGGGTGATGGACTGACGGTGAGGGTAAAGGACTGGTTGTGAGGGTGAAATACTGGTGGTAAGGGTGATGGACTGGAGGTGAGAGTGATGGACTGAAGGTGACTGACCTGTGGTGAGAGTGATTGACTGGTGATGAGGGTGATTGCCTTTTGGCGATTGACTGGTGATTGTGATGAACGACTGACGATTGTGACGAACGATTGACGATTGCGATGAACGTCTGACGATTTTGATGAATGCCTGACGATAGTGATGAACGACTGACGCTTGTGATAAACGACTGACGATTGTGATGAACGACTGACGCTTGTGATGAACGACTGGCGATTGTGATGAACGACTGACGATTGTGATGAACGACTGACGCTTGTTATGAACGACTGGCGATTGTGACGAACTATTGACGATTGTGACGAACGACTGACGATGTGATGAGCGACTGATGATTGTGATGAACGACTGAAGCTTGTGATGAACGACTGACGATTGTGATGGAGGAATGACGATTGTGATGAACGACTGACGATTGTGATGAACGACTGACGATTGTGACGAACGATTGACGATTGTGACGAACGACTGACGATTGTGATGAACGACTGCCGATTGTGACGAACGATTGACGACTGTGATGAACTCTTGGTGAGGGTGATGGACTGTTGGTGAGGGTGATGGACTGTTGGTGAGGGTGATGGACTGGTGGTGAGAGTGATGGACTGGTGGTGAGGGTGATGGACTGTTGGTTAGGGTGATGGACTGTTGGTGAGGGTGATGGACTGGTGGTGAGGGTGATGGACTTGTGGTGAGGGTGATGGACTGATGATGAGGGTGATTGACTGGTGGTGAGGGTGATGGACTGATGGTGAGGGTGATGGACTGGTGGTGAGAGTAATGGACATGTGGTGAGGGTGAGGGTGAAGTAATGAAGGTCTCGAAGCTCTTGAAGTTCTTGAAGATCTTGAAGTTCTGAAAGCGAAGTTCATTAAGTTATTAATGCGTCACTCAGGTCCATGGCTTCAGGTGACCATCCTTGTTCCCTCGAATATTCACCATTCACCACTTCCCTGAGGTCAGCAACACAAGTATTAGACAACACAAGGACTAGACAACAACACGAGGGGACAAACAACACGAGAGGACAACACAAGGACCAACAACAACAAAAGGGACCAGACAACAACACAAGGACCAGACAACAACACAAGGACCGAACAACAACACAAGGAGAGGACAACAACCGAAGGAGAGGACAACAACACAAGGAGTGGACAACAACCGAAGGAAAGGACAACAACACAAGTAGACGACAACAACACAAGGAGAGACAACAACACAAGGAGAGGACAACAACACAAGGAGAGGACAACACAAGTAGACGACAACAACACAAGGACCAGACAACAACACAAGGACCAGATAACAACACAAGGAGAGGACAACAACACAAGGAGAGGACAACAACCGAAGGAGAGGACAACAACCGAAGGAGAGGACAACAACCGAAGGAGAGGACAACAACCGAAGGAGAGGACAACAACCCAAGAGAACAACGAGAACAGTTAGATGCTATTACTGGGGAGGACACGCAGAAATCTGCGCCCAGCAGTAACATCCTCCTGGACAGCCTTGACCCGCAGACTACCTAGACGAGAGACCTCACTCACCCAGTTAGCCCACCAAGCTCTGGCCACTTAGTAACAATTTCGGAATTCTATTTATATTTCATATTGCATCCATATTAATTATTAATTTATTCTATTATTTAGCAGTTTAAGTGTATTTTAAACGTTTTTTGGTGTACAAATTACTGTCCACGAGTAAACCTTCACGTTTTCATGTATGGAAACTGTTATTAATTGTTATCTGTTGTCTTTTTTTCTTGTTATTTATCTCTTGTTTCTCAATAATACGCTAAGATTCACAAGTACATACTCTCTCTTTCTTCTCTCTCTCCCTCTCTCTTCGCACACACACACACATACGCACAAGCACACGCACACACACACACACACACACACCACACACACACACACACACACAACACACACACACACACACACACACACACACACACACACACACACACACACACACCCACACATATATATATAATATATATATAAAATATATATATTAAAAATATATAATTAATATAATGTATATATTGTGTATAAGTAGTTGGGAGTGGAAAATTAAGTTTTATATATTATCGCATGATAATGCTGTAGTGATTGAGCTATTGATTTTTTTGAAAATAGAAATGTGGAAGGGAAAGGGAAAGTAGTGGTTCATTTCATTTTTTCTTCTCTGAGTACTCTGTCTTCCTCCTTAGGGTTTCTTTTGTTTTTTTAAAATTGTGCACAACCCTTTTCCTTCTGTATTTTATTTTTTTCATGAATGCAATATTATATTTTTTGTCATGTCTTATCTTAGCAGTCCTAAAAAAAGGGAAAGGGGAAAAGGGACAAAGCAGACGAAACAAGCACAGGAAGAAGCACCCTAGGTGAGACCAACAAGTGTGTACATAAACCATCTCAAAAAAATGAGGATTTAGGGGAGGGAGATAAAAGCAAAAAGATAATATTACTTAATGCAAAACCATCACCATTGTACTTTCTCAGCAGAAAAAATTTACCTGCCATCGTTTTCCCCCAGGATGAGTGGGGATATAGTTGTGAGCATCACACCAAAAATTTTGCTTGAGAAGCACGAGCCCCCCGAAAATCGGGCTCATTCTTGATTAGTTAAGCTGCTGAAATCGAAAAAAAACAATATCATGCCCGGCGACATATACAAAGCTGTAAAAATTGGTTATCCGCTGATGAAAAAACGTGCCCTAAATAACACATACTAAGGAAACAGCGCCCTTTTAGAACCCTTTTCCCAAAAAAGGTAGAATAAAATTTTTGGGAAAAGTTCAAAGTTTGTTGCAACATTTTTTCCAGAGTACGAAGGGTTTTGAGACAAGACAAATAGTAAAGAAAGTTAGATCTGTACAGCACATCCTTAGAAAATCAGAATGGATGTGGTCATATCTTTGAAGATTCTCAGAGACAAAATACCGACGAAGACGATTTGGGAAGAGAAAAAATCGAATGAATGAAGATAGATACAAAAGTAAAAAAAAAAATAAAATGACACAATACCATGAATGAAACAATAAACAAATACCCTGAAATAGGAGACTGAAAGTTATGACGACGTTTCAGTCCGACTTGGACAATAAACTAGTCACACAGAAGCACGAAGAAAAGGGAGCCAGTATTTGTACGAGATGAGGCGGGGACGGGAGACACCTGCTAGAAATAATAATATGAAGAAAGTAGAGATAGTAGTAGTAGTAGTAGTAGTAGTAGTAGTAGTAGTAGTAGTAGTAGTAGCAGTAGTAGCAGTAGTAGTAGTAGTATATATATATACTGCCTCCCTTCCTTTCTGGGCTCTGTGTAAGTAGGTTATTGTCCAAGACGTCGCCATAAGTTTCTCTCACTTGTGCTGGTTATTTGTAAACAAAAATAAAAGTTCAAATGAGCCACAATAACATAAAATTATCATTGGCGTGAGAGAAGTGAATTAATAAAATACATTACGATGGAATGCATTAACAACAACTCTGAAAATGTTTTCTAAATTATAATTGACAAAATAAATAATGGTCATACCAGGTAGTCGACAAGCAAAACTGTGGACCATAACATAATGAATATTGATCTGCTAGACTATGGACAGGACGGTGTTATTATAGAGCTCTGTATCATCCACTGTGCCGTTGAGATGTGATTTGCAGAAGTGCGCCGGAGAGAGACTTGTGGCGCATATTCTTGTATATAAAGCTGTTTGATCGTTTATATATATGTATGGAATTACTTTTAGCATTTTAATGAACAATTTTATCTTTAATCTGCCAAAAGCAGCTAATAGGAAAATCTTTTGAAGTTACGAGGAACCTCCAGCGGGAGCTGTAATGGCTGCCTTTCATCCGAGGGTTAAGGCGGCAGCTCTTTAGTGCGCCTTGGGAAAATATCGCCTAATTTGAGAGCATCGTGGATGGCATTAACGGGATAACTGTCTCCTCTATCAGAAGAGCACAATACAGGCATGAAGGAAGCGACCTTCACATGATATACCTATTTAGCAGAGGAAATACTACGTTATAAGAAATATACAGAGTGAACGTACTGTAGGAACTGAATAAATGATCGTAGATGCTACCTGTCTAGCAAATGGTGTATTTATTCCAAGAATATTATGTTCTGAGACCTTTATTATTAGTAATATATGTGAATTATTTTGATATTGAAAGCCTAACCAAATAAGAATATTTAATACGATAATAAACAAGGACACAATAAGCCTTCTTATTTAGTTAATGAAATTATAAGAAAGTCTCAAGAAGCAGCATGTTTGAGATGAGAATTTACTATTCACTAAAATATATTGCAAACTTTCAAACAAAGGCAGTAGTAGGGAAAGTGCCAGAGCTAGGAATTTTTTTGATTGGGGCTTCTCTCTCATTTTTAGGGACTCCCTTTCGCCTCCCTCGACCACCCTTCCCCCATTTTTTTCCTCCTCCCCCTGACCCTGACTCCTACCCCCTAAGGGCATATTCCATCGGGGGTTGCAAAATATTCCAGGAGTGTTGCCCAAAAAAAAATTCGGATGTGTTGCCAAATTTTACAAATTTTTCATTTTTTTCGAGTGTTGCCAAATTTTTCAATTCTTTACTTCAATTTTTGGGTCTATCCCAGTTTTTTGTTTTAAGATATCTCCCCTAATCTAGGGTTGAGCTCCAGCTCCCGGATCAAGTTTTTTCATGATATTTTAATTCGTATATAAGTAAATATTCGTACTTCTAGTAAACACTTATGTGTGGCGCTACGGAAAACATTCCAAAGCCTGTCAGGTTTACCACCAAAGGTTTGATTTCAAAG
>NC_069472.1:1754282-1791882 GCF_026875155.1 Cherax quadricarinatus | reverse complement strand
ATACCAGTCCCTCAACCACACCCCCAGGGTCACCCTCATCATCAGTCCATCCCCTCAGCAAAATCAGTCACCACCAGTCTTCACCCTCACCACCAGTCCATCACCTTCACCAGTATTCCCCCCTCAAAACCATCCATTCCATCCCCCACCATTCCTCACCCTCACCCCCAGGCCCCTCACCCCCAACACAAGCTCTCACCCTCACCACCAGTCCCTCACCCTCACGACCAGTTTGTCACCCTCACCAACAGTCCATCAAACTCACCACTAGGTCATCACCCTCACCACCAGGCCATCACCCTCACCACCAGTCCATCACCCTCACCAAAAGTCCATCACCCTCACCACCAGTCCATCACCCTCACCACCAGTAAATCACTCTTACCACCAGTCCATCACCCTTACCACCAGTCCATCACTCTCACTGCCAATCCCACACTTTCACCACCAGTCCATCACCCTCACCAAAAGTCCATCACCCTCACCAAAAGTCTATCACACTCACCACCAGTCTATCACCCTCTCCACCAGTCCATCAAAATCACCATCAGTCCATCACTCTCACCAACAATCCACCCTCACCACCAGTTCATCACCCTAACCACCAGTTCATCACCCTATCCACCAGACCATCACCATCACCAAAAGTTCATCACCCTCACCACCGTTCAACCCCCTCACCACCAGTCCATCACTCTCACCAAAAGTTCATCACCCTCACCACCAGTCCATCACCCTCACCACCAGTCCACCACCCTCACCACCAGCCCATCACTCTCACCACCAGTCCATCACACTTACCGCCAATCCCTTTACCCTCACCACCAGTAAATCACCCTCACCACCAGTCCATCATCCTCTCCACCAGTTCATTACACTCACCACCAGTCCATCACCCTCACCACCAGTCCATCACTCTGACCACCAGTCCATCTCCCTCACCACCAGTCCATCACCCTCATCACCAGTCCATCACCCTCACCATCAGTCCATCACTCTCACCACCATTTCCTCACACTCACCACCAGTCCATCGCTGTCACCACCAGTCCATCACCTTCACCACCAGTCCATCACACTCACCATCAGTCAATCACTCTCACCACCAGTCCTTCACTCTCAGCACCAGTCCATCTCCCTCACCACCAGTCCATCCACCTCACCACCAGTCCATCATATTCACCAACAGTCCATCTCCCTCACCATGAGTCCGCCACTTTCACCACCAGTCCATCACACTCATCACCAGTCCATTTCTCTCACCATCAGTCCATCACCCTCACTACTAGGCCATCACCCTCACCACCAGGCCATCACCATCACCACAAGTCCATCTCCCTCACCACCAGTTCATCACCGTCACCACCAGTCCATCACAATCACCACCAGTCCATCACCCTCACCACCAGCGAATCACCCTCACCATCAGTCCATCACACTCATCACCAGTTCATCACCCTCACCACCAGTCCATCACCATCACCACAAGTCCATCACACTCTCCACAAATCCATCACCCTCACCTCCAGTCCATCACCCTCACCACTAGTCCATCACCCTCACCACCAGTCCATCACCCTCACCATCAGTCTATCACTCTCACCACAATCCATCACCCTCACCACCAGTCCATCACCCTCACCTCCAGTCCATCACCCTCACCACCAGTCCATCACCCTCACCACCAGTCCATCACCCTCACCAACAGTCCATCAGTCTCACCAACAGTCCATCACCCTCACCACCAGTCCATCACCCTCACCACCAGTCCATCACCCTCACCACCAGTCCATCACCCTCACCACCAGTCCATCACCCTCACCACCAGTCCATCACCCTCACCAACAGTCCATCAGTCTCACCAACAGTCCATCACCCTCACCAAGAGTTCATCACAGTCATCAATCGTTCGTCACAATCGTCAGTCGTTCATCACAATCGTCAGTCGTTTATCACAATCGTCAGTCGTTCGTCAAAATCGTCAATCGTTCGTCACAATCGTCAGTCGTTCATCACAATCGTCAGTCGTTCATCACAATCGTCAGTCGTTCATCACAATCGTCAGTCGTTCATCACAAGCGTCAGTCGTTCATCACAATCATCAGACGCTCATCACATCGTCAGTCTTTCTTCAAAATCGTCAGTCGTTCATCACAAGCGTCAGTCGTTCATTGCAATCGTCAAGCATTCATCAAAATCGTCAGTCATTCATCGCAATCGTCAATCGTTCATCACAATCGTCAGTCGTTCATCACAATCACCTGTCAATCGCCACCAGGCAATCACCCTCATCACCAGTCAATCACCCTCACCACAGGTCAGTCACCTTCAGTCCATCACTCTCACCTCCAATCCATCACCCTTACCACCTGTATTTCACCCTCACCACCAGTCCTTCACCCTCACCATCAGTCGATCACCCTCACCACAAGTCCTTCACCCTCACCACCAGTCCTTCACCCTCACCACCAGTCCTTCACCCTCACCATCAGTCCATCACCCTCACCATCAGTCAATCACCCTCACTATCAGTACATCACCTTCACCACCGGTCCATCATCCTCAGAACCAATCACCACCAGTTTTCCCTCAAACTCAGCACCAGTCAATCACCACTAGTCCTTCACCCTTCCCCCACCATCCAAAACCCCATCACCAGTCCAACACCCCATCACCAACCATCAAACCACACCACCATGAATCACCCCCACAACAGTCCTTTACCCCCACAAAAATCCAAGTCCCCCACCAGTCCTTCACCCTCACCATAAGTCCATTTCCCCCCCACCATCAGTTCCCTCACCTTCACCAGCATTTCCCCCCTCAACAAAAAGTCCATTCATTCACCACCATTCCATCAAACCCCCCACCCAAAAGTCCCCCTCAAATCAAAACCAGGGGCATCAAACCCCCACCACCACCATCACCCCACCCCCAGTCCATCACCCTCACCAAAAATCCCCCTCACCCTCACCCCAGTCCCAAAACACCCTCAAACCCCCAGTAAATCACTCTTTCCCCCAGTCCCTCACCTTCACCACCAGTCCCCTCACTCTCCTGCCCCAAACCCCCACTATCACCACCAGTCCCTCACCCTCACCACCAGTCCATCACCCCACCAAAAGTTCCCCTCACCCCCACCACCAGTCTATTTACCGTTCCACCAAATTTCCTCAAAAACACCAAAAAACATCCATCACTCCATCAACAATCCCCCCTCACCACCATTCATCACCCTAACCACCAGTTCAACAAAACCCCATCCACAAAAAAAACGCCCTCACCATCAAACCCAAAAATTTTATCACCCTCACCACCTGGGTTTAACCCCCCCACCACCGTCCATCCCCTCTCACCCCAAAAATTAAACACCCCCACCACCATTCCCTCACCCTCACCACCCCGTCCATCACCATCACCACATTCCCCTCACTCTCCCCCAACAATCCACCCCCCCCCACCAGTTCATCACCCCAAACCCCACCTCCATCACCCTCACCCCAGTTCATCCCCTCACCACCAGGCCCTCACCCCTCACCACCATCCATCACCCCCACCCTCAGTCCATCACCCCCAACCACCATTCATCACCCTATATAAACCCCCCCATCACCGTCACCAAAAGTCCCCTCACCCTCACCGCCCGTCTATCAAACCCCCCCCCCCTCAAATCCATCACCCTTACCAAACCCGTCCATTCATACTCACCACCAAATCCAAAAACCCCAAAACCCCAATCCAAACACTCCACCACAAGTCCATCACCCTCACCAAACCCGTCCATTTAAAACCACCACCTGTCCATCACCTCACCACTAGTCCATCACCCTCACCCTTTTAAATCCAACACCCTCACCACCCTCCATCACCCTTACCACCATTTTAAACACCCTCACCACCGTTTTTCCAACTCCCCCACCACCATTTTATCACCCCACCACCGGTCCCCACCCCCCCCAACCCACCAGTCCCTCACCCTCCCACCAGTTCATCACCTCCCCCACTAGTCCCACCCCCATCACCGCAAAAATCCATCACCCCTTACAAGTGCAAACACCCTCACCACCCTTTCCCTCACCCTTTACCAGCATTTTTATCACCCTCACCCCCAAGTGTACAACCATCACCACAAGTCCATCACCCTCTCCAAAAAGTCCATCCCCTCACCACCATCCATCACCATTTAACCCCAAGCCCCTCCCCTCACCACCAATCCATCAAACCCCCACAACCCCGCCCCCTCACCCTCACCACCAGTTTCCCTCACCCCACAACCACCCATCACCCTCACCAAACCCTCCCCCACCCTCACCAAAACCCGGGGCCCCAAAACACTCACCACCAGTCAAACACCCCCCCACCAAAAAAACCAAACACCCTTACTACCCCGTTCATCCCCCCCTCACCAACCCGTTCATCACCCCCACCACCAGTCCACCACCCCACCAGCATTTCCCCCCCCCCTCACCACCATTCCCCCCACCCTTTACCACCAGTCATCACCCTCACCACCAACCATCACTCCCATCAAACCCGTCCATTTACCCCCCACCAGCATCCATCACCCCACCACCAGTCCATCACTCTCATACCAGTCCATTACCCTCACCAGGGGTCCATGACTCTCACCAAAAACCGTCCATCACACTCACCCCAAAACCTTCACCCTCACCACCCAAATTTCCCTCACCCTCACCCCCAGTCCGGGCATCCTCACCACCATTCATCACACTCACCACCAGTCCTTAAACCCCCACCATCATCCTCACTCTCCCCACCAGTCCATCACCCCCAAAAAACCAGTCTATCACCCCACCCTCATCCATCACTTTTCCCACCATTTTTTTTTCCCCCACCCTCACCACCGGGCCATTCCCCCTTCAGTTTGGGAAGCCCCTTTCCCTCTGAACAAAAAGAAACAAAGGAAAAGTAAATAAATAAAGAAACGACTAGGAAAAAAAAAAAGAATTAAAGATTTTTAGGGTTTTACTTAAAATTTTTTAAAAAATAAAAAAAAGGCCCTTTGGGTTTTTTGTAGTTGGGGAGGGGGGAAAGGGAAGGGCCCCGGAAAAGATCTTTTGGGTATTATGGGTGTAGTTATCCTGGGCGGATGGTGGGTAGTCCCATGTTTTTGGGAAACCCCCTACCAATTGGGTGGGGCACCCCAAATTTGAAAAAAGGTAAGGGGCCCGTAGAGTCCAATAAATTTAAAAAATCCCCATTAAAAACATTCCCTTTCTCCTTTTTCTGGCTTCCCATCCTGGGTGACCACGCCAGGAACAGAGCTGGTAATAAAAAAAATAAACCCGGTTTCCCAAAGGGGCCCTATAATATAAAATTTTTAAAAATGGAAAAAAATGATAAATCCCAAAAACATTACTGGGAACCAGCAAACAAAAGAAAGGAACAAACAGTAATACTCCTGGTAGATCACCCTACCTGATTAGGAGAAGAGTGGAGGTGAAGTGACTCTCCAAACTTCAACCTACACCAGGTAAGGTCAATATTACCAGGAGTAGAAATTTGAACAACTCAGACACCAAGAACTAGTTTCGCCCCAGCCCGCCAGAGGGGGGGGGGTGCGCGACGTAACTCGCTAATGGTTCCTGGTTGCCTGAACAACCTTAACCCCACTTACGCCTACTTTTCCCTCACAATACCCCCTTCCAAAACTTATGGACGTAGTCAATAATTCAACGAACAGAGTGAAAAGTACTAAGTACAACCTCGGCTCAGCCAATCTGAAAAGTGGTTTTCAGAGCCAGAAATATAAACGACTTTAAACTTATAGGGCTGAATAGCCAGAGCCCATCTCAAGAGTCTGCTATTTGACCCTTTAAAGTTTTCCAAGTACATCAGTGGCTTGTGATCTGTTTCAAGCACAAAGGGTTTACCGTATAGGTAGTATTTGAATCTACTTATACCCCATACTAAAGCATAACATTCTTTCTCCACAGTGGAATATCTTTCTTCTCTGGGCAGAAGCTTCTTACTGGCGAATGATACTGGGAAAGGTGTCTCCTCATAATATTGAAGTAGTACAGCCCCGAGTCCAGAATGGGAGGCATCTTTACCATAGGAACTCTCCTAGTTCTACCCTTTTGCGTGGAAAGTTGACATACGTGACATGATCTGCAGTACTTATAGATGTCAGAGGACATACTAGGCCAGAAATATAGGTCCTTGATTTTATTATAGGTCTTCCTATGTGAAAAATGGCCAGAGACTGGTATGTCATGAGAAATCTTTAAAATGGTTTCCCGGCAATCCTGCGGAATGACTAACAGGCTTCGACCAACGTCATTGGGTTTGTCCGCAGACACTATAGTCTTGTACAAAAGATCGTGTTTGAACTCAAACTTGTAAGAAAATTTCTTCTCTGTATCACCTTGCCATTTAAAGCTAACTTCCGAGATTCCTCTAAGGAAGGACAAGTCTTTTGAAGACCCTCTAAATCTATGTGAGACAGCTCAATTGGCTTTCCTTTGGAAAGAACTAATGGGTGGATAGGTTTTACCTTAGACTGAGCTCTGGTAAGGACGTTAATTGTGTCTAGTTGTTGAAAAGATTGTGCCACACGTAGTTTTCCACTGGTGTCTACGTTGTCCAGTTTAAGTGACTGACTTACTAAAGGTGTTACCGGAGTTTTGTAACCATCAGCTCTCTGATTTAAGTTATCCAACTGAATCTCATCTGGAACTATCTGTGAAGAAACAGAGATATTAGGTTCCAACCCTTCCTTGGAAACTCCAAATTCCAAACAGTCCTTTTCAGATGGGAAAGTAGCCCCTTGTATGTTCCCAACCAAAACAGAACACGAGGTTATCGGGGCAACTACGGCATCTACCCATCCTGAGAACCATTTGCACTAACGAAACATCTGACTGTTGGAAAGAATCGCTTTCTTCCTAAATAGTCAGTTAATTTAGTGGACTTATAACGTGAAGAATCTAGGTTAGGGAAAAGCTTACTTGAGATAACAATACAGGAACATCCAGTGTCTCTAAGAATGGTTGACACATTCATGCCATTGACTGTACCTTCACTAAAAGGTGCGTTTATATTAGATTCGGCGAAACATTTACCGATATTTTCACCTTTTTTCTTAGGACAGTCGGGCCTTCTATGACCCCATTCATTACAGTTGAAACATTTTACTGTGAAGGCCGTGAAATTCCTTGGTATGGAGGGTTTGGATCCCTCAGATTGCTTAGGCACAACAGGCTTATATCTGCTACGCTCTTTAGGGTAGTTATTATGAGCGCACGCATATATATCAGCAGATTGTGCCATTTCCGCAGCCGTATGAATGCTTCTTTCTTTAATGAATATTCGTAAGTCAGAGTTTACAGAAGAAAGGAATTGATCTCTTACCATCAGGTCTCTTAAAGATTCGAAGTCGTGGTCAACCTCAGCACTATCAATCCACAAATCAAATAATCTGAAAAGTGTTGTCAAGAATTGCATATAATTTTGATTAGGAGTTATTTTAATGTGTCTAAACTCCGACCTGTAATGATGAGTAGTTTTTTTGAAAGCCTGAAGTATAGCTTTCTTCAGCAGGCTATAACTAGAAATAACATCAGAGGGTAGAGTGGAATAGATGTTTAATGCTGAACCTGATAGTAGTAAGCCAAGCCTAGTAGCCCAAGAATCTGATGGCCAGTCACAGAGAGTAGCAGTACTCTCGAATCGAGTAATATATGCCGCTATGTCATCTTGTTCTGAGAAAGGTGGTATTTGTGGCATCCTAATATTAGGTTCTTGGGAAGGGTATTCTAGTACCCCTTCATCTATTTTCTGCTTAGATAGTTCTACCTTCTTGGCTTCTAATTCCAACCTTGATTGTTCTAACTCAATTTCCTTCATTTTGAAGGCTACCTCTCTTGCCTGAACTATATCTTCTCTAGCTATCCTTTCCTGTTCGATTTTATCCTCCCGAGCTAGTCTTTCCTGTTCCTTTTTCTCTTCTCGAGCTAGTCTTTCCTGTTCCTTTTTCTCTTCCCGAGCTAGTCTTTCCTGTTCCTCTTTCTTTACAATAGCCATTTTAGCAGTAATGTAATTATCAAGGCTTTGTCCAGTAAATCCCATTTCCTTTCCAGCTTTCAACCAGAAATCTAAAGAATCCATCTTGTAAAAAGAAATATTACGCACCCAACTTCAACTGACTTAATTAAAACTAACAGGAACGTCTGTTACAAAAGAGGGACACAGTCCGCACACTTTAAACTTCCCAAAGTAGAAAATGAAATAAATATTTCTCCCTGGAAGAATACACTTGTGGGCCCAATAGCCTTCACTAAGCTAAATACACACGGTTCACACAGGAGGGGTTATTATCAAAGTTCCCCAGGTCCAAAAAATAGGTAAACTTCTAAACCGAACCTTAGAACTGTAATTATCAAGGCTTGACACCTCAACTAACTCACCCTTTTCCATCTTAAATGTTATACTTACAACCAGTTGAACCATCAGGACGATGTTGCTTCAAGAGTCGGATCCTGGCAAGGTCGCCATTGCCTTCCATCTGAACAAAAAGAAACTAATGGAAAAATAAATAAATAAAGAAACGACTAGGAAAAATAAGAATAATGATTTTTGAGGATTTTACTTAAAATTTAAATATAATAAAAAAGATGGCCTTCGGTTCTTGTAGTTGGGCAGGAGTAGGTAAGGCCCTGGATAGATCTTCTGATATTATTGATGTAGGTTATCCTGGGCGGATGGTGATAGTCCGATGTTTTGGAATCTCCTACCACTTGGATGGAGCACCACAAGTAGAACAGGTAAGGGCCAGTAGTAGTCCAATAATGTTTATAAGTCTCATTAACACATGTCTTGCTCCTTTATCTGGCGTCTATCCTGGATGACCACGCCAGGAACAGAGCTGGTTACCTGGAGGTTACCTGGAGGTTATTCCGGGGATCAACGCCCCCGCGGCCCGGCCCATCCCAGGCCTCCCGATGGATCGGGGGCCTGACAACTAGGCTGTTACTGCTGGCCGCACGCAGTCCGACGTACGAGCCACACCCCGGTGATCCGCCACTGACTTTAGGTATCTGTCCTGCTCTCTCTTGAAGGCAGCCAGGGGTTTATTGGCAATTCCCCTAATGCTTGATGGGAGGCTGTTGAACAGTTTTGGGCCCCGGACACTTATGGTGTTTTTCTCTTAGTGTACCAATGGCGCCCCTACTTTTTTATTGGGGCATTTGCATCGCCTGCCCAGTCTTTTACTTTCGTAGGGAGTGTTTCTGTGTGCAGATTTGGGACCATTCCTTCCAAGATTTTCCAAGTGTAGATTATGATATATCTCTCCCTCCTGCTTTCCCAAAACGAGTACAAGTCAAGTGCTTCCAAGCGTTCCCAGTAGTTAAGGTGCTTGACAGAACTTATACTGCAGTAAAGGATCTCTGTACACTTCTAGATCTGCGATTTCACCTGCTTTGTATGGAGATGTTAAGTACAGCAGTATTCCAGCCTAGAGAGAACAAGTGATTTGAAAAGGATCATCATGGGCTTGGCATCTCTCGTTTTGAAAGTTCTCATTATCCATTATCATTTTCTTTGCACGTGCGATCGTGGCACTGTTGTGATCCTTGAAAGTGAGATCCCAACATTTACTACTCCCCGGTCCCTTTCATTTTTTCCGCTCTATTGTATGGCCGGAGTCAGTAGTATACTCTGTTCTAGTTATTATCTCCTCCAGTTTTCCATAACGGAGTAGTTGGAATTTGTCCTCATTAAACATCATATTGTTTACCGTTGCCCACTGGAAAACTCTGTTTATATCTTCTTGGAGGTTAACCGCGCCTCAGCAATGACAGCCTCATGCAGTTTCCCAGTATCATCCGCAAAGGATGTATACGGTGCTGTGGGGTATATCTCTGTTTATGTCCCGATATGAGGATAAGGAATAAGATGGGGGCGAGACTGTGCCTTGTGGAACAGAGCTCTTTATATGGCAGCCTCCGATTTAACTCTGTTGACCACTACTCTTTGTGTTCGATTTTTTTAGGAAGTTGAAGATCCATCTCCCACTTTCCCCAGTTTTTCCCTTTAGAAACGTTTTTTAGGGGGATTACGCCATAAGGATTTGTCAAATGCTTTTGCAAATGGGTTTGTATATTAATCTGCATTCTGATTTTCTTCCAGTGCACCAAAAAGGCCTTTCCCTTTGTGATCCAGTATTTTGTGAGGGCAGGAGCAAACCTGCCCTAAACCCTTGTTCCCCTGGTTTGTGCAGATTTTGGGAATCCGGGATTTGCGCCCTGCTTTTTTTGCAGGGCTATTTCCGTTGTTTTTTTCCCTGGGGAAATTTTCCACCCATGTCCAAGTCCTCCTCCATATGTACTTGGGAAACGCAGAGGGGTTTTCTTGCATTTCTTAATGAAAAAAAAAAGATTTCCCAACGAGTCGGGGCCCCCCGGGGTGAGTGCATGGGGCTTTTTTGTCAAGGGTTTTTTCCCGGAAATCTTTGGGAAGTTGGGGTTTCGGAAATTCGGCATAATTTATGGAGTTTTGAGGTCATTCTAAAAGAAATCATTTGGGTCGTCGACCCTCAGCCCGATTAGTGGTTAAATTAAACACAGAGTCTACTGGGATTTCAATATTTCACTCTTTTTCCTTGTTGTCCGTCGTGAAATTTCCCACCCCGCCCTGAGTAAGGGCCCGTTTACTAGTTTGGAAATTTGCTTTTTTTTTTTGGCATATGAAAAGAAATATTTTAATTTCTTTAAAATTTCACTAATAGCTTTAAGCTCCTCCTCCCTCCCCCGGGTTTTCCTGTAAAAAAGGCATTTAGTTTAAGTTCGATATTTTCCCATTCCCCCCGGGTCAGCGCCCCCTTTTCGTGAATCAGATTTTCTAGCCCCCTGAGGAGCTCAGGGGACTTTTCGTCGTCTTCTGTAGGGGAGCGTTTTTTCTCCCCCAGTTTATCCGGCTCTTTTTTTCTTGGGGGGAATATGCCTGGGAAACAGCTTCGGCTACCAGGAGTTATCCTTTCAAGGCACTGGTTTGGATCCATGTCTTTTAAGAAATCTTCCCAACATTTTTTCGTTTAGGGTTTGGTTTACCGGGCCCCCGGGTTGAGGGTTCTTGTTGTTAAAATTTGTTTTTTTGTTAAAACCCTTTTACAGGTACAGCATTTCCCTTTTCAGGACCCTTTTGCATGTACTCGGGACTTCGTTTTAGATTGTGATCGGAATTAGTTGTTTTTGATATTTTTGTCTCTTATCGGGTCCTCTTTATTTGTAAAGAAAAGGGCAAGTGTGTTTTCTAGCCTTGTTGGCTCCCACTATCTGCTCCCTTTAAGGTGTGTTTTTCGAGAGATTTAAGTAGCTCATGTGTTTTGTGACTTTTTCATCTGCGCAAACCCCCGGGGGATTTTTTCGCTATAACTTTTTTTTGTTTACATTTTTTCCCATTTTTATCCCCTTGGGGTTGAATCCCCAAAGGGCAGTAAGATGTTTGGGGAGGAGCGGGAAGGTTTTCCCAAACGTAATCGTTTTTTCAGTAGCTTTTTCCTTTGGGAACTGTTGGGGGGTTGCATCTGGGGGGTTTGTATAAAACCCACAATGACTAGGTTTTGGTTCTCGTCTTTTTTGATAAAACTTCAACTCCCTCATTTGTGGTGTTCAGCAACTCCGTGCAGAAAAGGGGGATCTTTGAATACGGGCCCAAAAAACCCCCCCTTGTTGCCTTTTTTTTCTGTGGGCATTAAAAAGGTTGTAACCACTTACCATATTTCATGCCCAAAGTGATCTTTTGTGTGGTCTTTGTGAAGGCTGAAAAATTTTGCAAAAGGACTCCACTAGAAGTCCACTGATAAAAAGGTATTTGGTGCTGGGTGGATGGTTTAAAGGGCCCCTGAAATATTGGAAAAATATGAACGAGGTTGTATTCTGGGGGTTTTTGGGGGGGGTTTTGTTTTGGGCCATCAGTAGTTTTTTAATCGGGGGGCCATGGGTGGCCACTGGCTGCCCCCTCCACCAAAAAGGGGCCCCAAGGTGGTGGATATTTTTTTTTCCTTTCCCCCTTTTTTTTTTTTTTCCTGCCCCCAAAAAAACACCTGGATTTGGGGTTTCGTAGCTTACTATTGTTTGTCTTGTGGGGCCCGGTTGCCCCCCCCCGGGGGTTCCCTTTTAGATGGTATGCAGGGCACCCCATTTTGTAACACTGCTTCTGGGGGAGGGGAGGGGGAAAATTTTTTGGGTGAAAGAAAGTACAGGAAAGAAACGACCCCAACCCCTTTTGACAGGGGGTTTCCGTTTAATTTTTTTTGGGAGGGGAAAAATTTGGCGGGGGCCCATTTTTTTCCCCTGTTTTTTCCATGTTAAAGATCCCCAAGAAAAAATTTTTGGGCAAAAAATTAAAACCTTTGGTTAGAATTTTTGGGGAGGTGTGTTGCCCCAATTTTTCGGTTCGGGACGCACAAAATCCTCAGTATCCAAGCCGGGGCCACCCGTCCTGGTTTCCCTTTCTATTTTCCCCAGTAGGGGAAAGGGAGGAGACTCCTTCCAACATTGTACTGTGGGCCAGGGTTCTTGTGCAATGAGGGTTTTTATATTTACTGTTTTTGGGGTGGTTTGGGTAGTGTCCCTAGGAGAGTTCTGGGCTTGGGAGTAAAGGGTGGGGGGCGGGTTTTGGGTCCGCACGGGGGTGGGGGGGGGGCTGGGGGCTGGGCCCAGCACCCCGCACTGGGGGGTATTGGTGCTATGCCTGGGGGAGCCCCGGGCCACACCCGCACTGTGGGGATTAGTGCTATGAATGGGGGATGGGTCTGGTTAGCACCCTGTGGGGGCTAGTAAATTTTTGAGTATTTTGTTTTGGTATGGGGCATTCTGCATTTTTTGGGTACACTATCCCTTTTTTCCCTGTTTTTTTTTATTTTTTTGGGAGACCATCCCAAAAGGCATCCTTGTTTTTTTTTGATTATTTTTATCATTTATTATCTCCCTTTTTTTCCCCTTTTTGAACCCGCCAAAGTTCTTTTACATCTTTATTGCCACCCCGAAGCCCCTTGCTGTTCGGGGGTCATTTTTTGGGGGCTGTATTTTGTTGTACAAAAGATATGGTGTTTGGGAAGAGCATAGGGGTTTCAAAGTGATTTTGGGGTTTCCCTTTCCCAAAGGGTTTTTTTTTTCATGTTTCCCCCCCAAAATGCTGTGCCCGACCCTCCGGGCTGTATCCTACTACCTGATCCCCGGAAGAAAATTTTTTTTTCCCCTTTAAACCCTTTTTCTTGCTTGGGGGCCCTAATTTTGCAAGATGGTTTTTTACGAACCAAGTTTTTCAGTAGGGGGTGGGGGTGTAGGGTGGGTGTAGGGGGGTGGTGGGTTTTTGGGGGGTGGGGGTCAGGGGGGGTGGTGGTTTCCCGGGTGGGGGTGGGGTTAGGGGGGGTGGTGGGCTGGGGGGGTGGTGTAAAGAGTGGGTGGTGGGTGCGGTGGGTGGTGGTGTAAGGGGGGGGGTGCAGGGTGAGTGTGAGCCCGGGAGACTTGGCCCCCACTGCCCCCCCTTCACTTAGTTTGGCCTACGCTAACTTCCCCCCCACACTTCTAAGGAAAAGTTTTTTTCCCCGTTTTTGTAGAAATTAAAAGGTTGGGAAATTTTGGTGATTCTCTGCACCTCAAAAGCTTCCCCTCACTGTTTCTATCTTATACTATAGTAGTTACTTATCCCTTATTAAACCCCTTCACTGGACCCTCTGGCAAAAGTTCGTAGTGCCCGTCGCTTGGGAAAGGGTATTCCCCCCTTTTACACTATTTATTGTAAGGGGAACGGTTTTTTTTGCTCAAAATTTTGTATGCTGTGTTCCCTTCACCTCAATGTACCATCCCCTCGTTTCATTTCTTATGATATAGTAGTTACTTATCCTTTTTTAACACTTCCTGACCTGGGCAAAAGTTCGCTAGTGCCAGTCGCTTGTAAGATATTCCCCCCATCTTTAAAATATATATTGGACGCTTACTTGGGGAAATTTAAAATTTCTCTTATTAAAATTTAGATAGATCGATTTCGTTTTTTTTCCACTTGTGTCGACACCCGGGAATAATTCACTATGCTGGGCCCGGTCCCATTTCCCACGGTAAAAACCCTTTCTCCACCGGCACTCCCCATTGACACTATAAACCATATTTTCCTATTTTTCGTTCACTGATATTCCTTTTTTTTTTTGTTCAAAGGAGTATATGCACTTTTTGGTTTGCACACGCGTATTTTCCCCCATTCTGTTCCTTTTACTGCTATCAAGACACGCAGGTTTTTTTTTTTTAAAGGAGCACAAAAATCACGCCCACTGTCCCCCCGGGGTTTGTGCCTGCGCCCCCGGTAATAAAAAAAAAATAAAAATGGGTTTCCAAGGGGCATGAAATATAACATTTAAGAATTGGAAAAAATATAAATGCCCAAAAACTTTTTGGTAACCAGCCAAAAAAAAAGAAAGGAACAAAAAGTAATACTCCTGGTAGATCACCCTACCTGATTAGGAGAAGATGGAGGGAAGGACTCTCCCCAAAATTTTAACCCACACCAGGTAAGGTCAATATTACCCGGATAGAAATTTGAACCCAAATCAAGGGCACCAAGAAAATAGTTTTTGCCCCGCCCCCAGGGGGGGGGGGGTGCCGACGTTAAATCGCAAAAGGTTCCCCGGTTGCCTGAACAACCCTTTAACCCCCCTTACGCCTCTTTTCCCCCCACAGCCCTTTAACCCCCAGGGGCCCTTTCCCTTTTCCCCCCAGCCCTTTACATTCACCAACAAATCCATCACACTCCCCCAGTTCATCACCCAACTATCAGTCAATCACCCTCATCACCAGTCCAAACACCCCTTTAGCACCAGTCCTCTCCCTCACCACCAATCCATCTCCCCCACCCACCAGTCCTTTACAAATCACCACAGGGCCTTTCCCCCTCACCAAACCCGTCATCAATTTTCCCCCAGGCCCAAACTCCCCACCCTGAGTCCGCCACTTTCACCACGTCCCCTCACCCTCCCCCAACCCGACCATTTCTTCAACCCTCAGTTTCCCTAACCCTCACCACTAGGGCCCCACCCCCAAAACCCCGGGATCGCCCTCACCCCAGGCCCTCGCCATAAACCCCCAAAAATTTTTCACCGTCACCACCATCCCCCCAAAAATCACCCCCAGTCCAACCCTCAAACCCCCAGCCAATCACCCCCCCCCCATCAGTCCACAATCACCAAACCCGGGCCATCACCATCACCACAAAAAGGCCATCACCCTCCCAATCCATCACCCCCACCTCCAGTCCATCACCCTCATTTCTAGTCCAAAAACCCTCACCAAGCCATCACCCCTCAAAACCGTCCATCACCCTCTCCAAAAATCATCACCCTAACACAAGGCCATCACCCACTCCAGTCCACACCCTCACCACAATCCCTCACCCTCACCCCCAATCCATCACCCTCACCAAGTCCATCACCCTCAACACAAATCCTCACCCCTCCAGTCCATCCCCTCACCACCCGTCCATCACCCTCAAAAAACCCAAATCCATCACCCCCTCCCGTATCCCCCACCCCCAGTCCATAACCCTTAACCTGTATTTACCCCCCCCCACCAGCCTTCACCCCCACCCTCAGTCCTCACCCTACCCCGTCCTTTACCCTCCCCACCGGGGCTTCACCCCCACCACCCGTCCCTTTACCCTCACCATCAGTCCCTACCCTCACCCCTCATCAAACACCTCACAACAGCCATCCCTTCACCACCGGTCCTCACCCTCGAACCAAACCCACCAGTCCATAACTCAGCACCAGTCAAACACCACCAGTCCCAACCCACACCACCAGTGAATCCCCCATCATCAGCCATCACCCCCCAGCAAAAGTCAGTCCCACCCGGCCTTACCCCACAAAGTCCCTCCCCCCCACCCCCGTTCATCACCTTCCCGCTTCCGCCCTCAAACCCGTCCCTTCCATCACCACCCTTCCCTCACCCTCACCCCAGTCCGTCACCCTAACCACTTTTTCACCCTCCCCCCACCCCTCCCCTCACCCCCCGTTATCACCCTCACCACCCTTCGTCACCCTCACCAAAGTCCATCCTCACCACCGTCCATCACCCTCACCCCTAGTCCTCACCCCCAAACCAAAAGTCCCTCACCCCCACCCCCAGTCATCACCCTCACCACCTGTAAACTCTTACACCAGTCCATCCCCTCACCCCCGTCCATCACCCTCACCCCCAGTTTCCCTCAAACCCCCTCACCAAATGTCCATCACCCTCAACCACCAGTCCATCCCCTCACCACAAGTATTCACTCTTACCACCACATCCTTCCCCTCACACCAGTCCACATCACCCCAACCACCAGTAAAATAATCTTACCACCAGTCCATCTCCGTCACCATAGGTCATGCACCCTCACCAAAAAGCTCCAATCACCCTTCTACCACCAGTCCGAATTCGCACCCTCACCACCAGTATTCACTTGTTACCACCAGCCATCACCACTCACCACCCAGCCATCACCCTCCCCAACCATCCATCCCCAACTCTCAAACAAAAGTCCATCACCCTCTCACACCAGTCCGATCACCCTCCCATCCAGTTTAAACCACTCTTACCAAACGTCCATCTCCCTCATCACCAGACCTTCACCTCACCACCAGTAATAACTTTTCACCCACGTCCATCACTCACACCAGTCCATCAACCCTCACCACCATGTCCATCACCCCTAACAATAAGTTTCCATCACCTCACTCCCAGTCCATCACCCTCACCACCAGTCCATCACCCTCACCACCTGTCCTTTCACCCTCACCACCATGTCCATCACCCTCACCCCAGGCCAATCACCTCACCATCAGTTACATCAACCAACACCAGTCCTCATCACCATCATGACTGTCAATCACCCTCACCAAGTATTCATCACAATCATCACAGTACCAACCGTCAGTCGTTCTCATCAAGCGTCAGTTGTTAATCACATCGTCAATGTTGTAACATTCTTTTAAAGGTCGTTCGTCACAATCGTCAGTCGTTCATTTCAAGCGTCCGTCGTTCATCACACATCGTCAATCGTTATTCTCCACAATCATCATTCGATTTCATCACAATCATCGGTTTCATCACCAATCATTGAGTCGCCTCGGTCACAATCGTCACACGGTTTCGGTCACAGTCACACCAATCCATCACTCTCTCACCAGTCCATCACTCACCACCAGTTACATCACTTTCACCAAATCATCACCCTCACCACCACGTTCATCACCTCACCTCAAGTCTTATCACCTACACGACAAGTCCATCAACCTCACCCCCAGTCCCATCACCATTACCACAAGCCCATCACCCTCACCACCAATCCATCACCCTCACACCAGTCCATCACCCTCACTAACCGTCCAACACACATCATTTACTGTCTATCACCTCTCACCACCTTCACACCCTCACCCCAGTCACACCCTCACCACCAGTCCAATCACCTCACCACAAGTCCACACCCTCACACCAGTCCTTCACCCTCACCACCACGATCCATCACATCACCACCTGTCTGTCATACCTTCACCACCAGTTCATCACACTCACCACCAGTCCATCACCTCACACCAGTCCATCACTCAACACCAGTCCATACCCTCAACCAAGTCCATCCTGTCATCACCAGTCCATCAACTCTCACACCAGTCCATCACCCTCACCACCAGTCCTATCACCCTCATCACAGTCACTCACCCTCACATTAGTCAATCACTCAACAACCATTCCCTCACAGCTACCCAGTCCCATCGCCCCTCACCACCAGCTCCGTTCACCTTCACCACCAGTCCATCACACTCATCAAAACAGTTCCATCCACACTCTCCACCAGATCACATTTACACCCTTCTACACACAGTCCATCACTCAACCAGTCCATCCCCTTCACCATCCAGTCCATCACTTCACACCAGTCCACTCACACTAAACAACAAGTCCATCACACTCACCACCAGTCCATCATCTTCAATCACATTCCTCATTACCCTAACCAGCAGTCCATCTCTCTCTCCAACAGTCCATCACCCTCACACCAGTCCAACGCCCTCACCACCAGTCCATACCGCTCAAAAACAGTCCCATCACTATCTCTCCACCTGTCCTCACCCTCACCACAAGTCCATCACTCACCACCAGTCCATCCCCACCCTCACACAACCAAGTCATACATCACCACCAGGTCCATAACCTTCACCACCAGTCCATCACACTCAACAACAGTCATGCACACTCAACATCTAAGTCCATCACCCTCACCGAACCAGTCCATCACCCTCACCCAAAGTCTCATCACTCACCACACAGTCATCACCCTCAACACCGTCCATCACTTCACCACCAGTCCATCACTCTCAGCACACCAGTCCTCTCCCTCTCACCACCAGTCCATTCCCTTCAGCACCAGTACATCACACCCACCACCTGTCAATCCACCTACTCCACCGTCCATCATATTCACCAACAGTCCATCTCCCTCACCATGAGTCGCCACCTTTCACCACCAGTCCATCACACTCACCACCAGTCCATTTCTCTCACCATCAGTCCATCACCGTCAACCACTTGGCAATCACCCTCACCCACCAGGCCTATCACCATCAACTCCAGAGCCTCCACCCATCACCACAGTCCATCTACCTCACCACCAGTTCATCACGTCACCACCAGTGCCCATCCACAATCACCACCCAGTCCATTCACCCTCACCAATCAGCCAATCATCCCGCTACATCGTCATACTATCACATCAAACCACGTCCATCTCCCTCAGCACCAGTCCATCCACCTCAACACCAGTCCATCTCCCTCTACACAATGTATCAACCTCACCTCCAGTCAATCACCCTCACCACCAGTCCATCACCCCACCACCAGTCCTTCACCCTCTACAACTTGTCCATCACCCACTCCACCAGTCCATCACCCTCACCTTCAGTCCATCACCCTCTCCACAATCCATCCACCCTCATCAACTGTCCATACACCCTCCCAACAGTCCATCACCCTCACCATCACATCTCTCCTCACCACAATCCTATCACCCTCACACCAGTCCATCTCACCCTCTACATCAAGTCCATCACCTCACCTAACAAAGTCCAACTTCGACCCTACCACCAGTCCTCAACCCTAACACAACAAGTCCATCACCCCTCACCAACGTTCCAGTTAGTTCTCTCACCAACAGTCACATCACCCTCACCAAGAGTTCATCACAGTCGTCAATCGTTCTATCACAATCGTCCAGTCGTTCATCACAGAATCGATAAGTCGTTCTATCACAATAGTTCAGTCGTTACAGAACAAGCGTCAGTCGTTCATCACAATCATCAGGAACGGTCATCACATCGTCAGGTCCGTTCTTCACAATCGTCAGTCGTTCAGATCACAAGCCGTCAGTTCGGTCAGAACAAATCGTAAGCATTCATTCCAAAATCGTTCAGTCATTCATACTCGACCATCGTCCAATAGTTCTTTTCACAATCGTCAGTCGATTCATCACAATCACGAGTCAATCGACACCTAGTAATCACCCTCATCACCCAGTCAATCCACCCTCACAAACAGGTCAGTCACCTTAAGTCCATCAATACTCACCTCCAATCCCATCACCCTTACCACCTGTATGTACACCTCAACCACTCAGTCCATTCACCCCCACCATCGGGTCCATTCACCTCACCAACCAGTCCTTCACCCTCACCACCAGTCCTTCACCCTATCAACAGTCGTTCACCCCACCACTCAATCCATCTCCCTCACCATCAGTCAATTCACCATCACAATCTCCTCCATCCACCTTCACCACCGGTCCATCACCCTAGAACAAATCACCACTAGTCCATCCACACTCAGCCACAGTCAATCACAACTTAGTCCCTTCAACCTCTCCACCGGTCCAACACCCTCATCACCAGGTCCATCTAACCAACCAACATCAGTGAATCACCACTCATCATCAGTTCCATTCCTCCCTACAGCAACGTCAGTCACCACCAGTCGCTTCACCCTAACCAAAAAGTCCATTCCCCTCACCACAAGGTTTCATTCACCTTCACCAGCATTCCACCCTCAACACCATTCCATTTCATCAACAACCATTCATAATCACCTCACCACCAGTCCGTCACCCTCTCCACAAGTTCATCACCCTCACCACCAGTCCATCCCCTCACTTCCAGTCCATCGCCTCACACCAGTTCGTCACACTCACAGACAGTCATCAAACTCACCACCAGTCCATCACACTCTCACAGTCCATCCACCCTTCACCACCAGTAATAACCCTCAACACCAGTCATCACCATCAACACCAGTCAATCACCCTCTACACAAGACCATCACCCCACCTCCAGTCCATCACCTCACTCCAACCAGTCCATAACCCTCACCACCATCCATCACCACTCTACACCAGTCCATCACCACTCCACACCAGTCCATCACCCTCACCACTTCCATCACCCTCACCATTTTTCAGTTCCATCACTCTCACTCACAATCCATCACCTCTTCCGCCAGTCCATCAGCCTCACCTCCAGTCCATCTCCCTCACACCAGGTCATCACCATCACCAACAGTACATCACCATAACTAACAGTTCACATTCACCTCACAACCTGTCCATCACCCTCAACACCAGTCCTCAACCTCTCACAAGGTCAATACACCCTCACCTTCCAGTCCATCCACCCTCACCACCGTCCATACCCTCACCACAAGTCCTCTCCTCAACACCCAGTCCATCAACCACTCAAGAGCCCTTCACCCTCACCACCCGAGTCCATCACTCCCATCAGTCCATCACTCTCACCACAAATCCCATCAACCCTCACCACCAGTACAATCCACCCTCACCTCCAGTCCATTCACCATCACCCAACGGTTCCATCAGTCTCACCAACAGTCTCATCACATCACCAAAGAGTTCATCACGTCGTCAATCGTTCTCACAATCGTCAGTCGTTATCACAATCGTTCAGTCGTTCGTTCCAATCGTCAATGGTTCGTCACAATCGTCAGTCGTTCATCACAATCGTCAGTCGTTCTTAACAAGCGTTCAGTCGTTCATTGCAATCGTCAATACACTAGTCTCAATCGTCAGTCGTTCATCACAAATCGTCAAGCATTCATTGAAAATGTCAGACATTCATCGCACATCCTCATCGTCAGCTTCATGGTGAAATTCGTCAGTTCATTCATCGCAATCGTCAATCGTTCATCACAATCCGTCAGTCGTTCCATCACAATCACCAGTCACATCGCCACCAAGGCAAATGGAACCTCATCACCAGGTCAATGTCACCCTCTCCTCAGGTTCAGTCTCCTTCAGTTCCATCACTCTCACCTCCAATCCTCACCCCTTACCACCCTGTATTTCACCCTCACCACAAGTCCTTCACACTCACCACCAGTCCTTCACCCTCACCAACCAGTCCCTTCACCTCACCATCAGTCCATCACCCCACATCATCCAATCACATCACCATCAGGTCCATCACCTTCACCACGGTCCATCACATCAGAACCAATCACCCACCAGTCCATCACAATCAGCACCAGTCAATCACCAATAGTCCTTCACCCTCACCACCAGTCAAAAACCCTCACCACCAGTACCATCCACCTCATCATCAGTCCATCACCCTCAGCAACATTCAGTCACCACCAGTCACTTCACCCATCACCACAAGTCGCCATCCCCTCACCACCAGTTCATCACCTTCACAGCATCTCCACCCTCAACACCAGTCCATTCCATCGCACCGTACCCTCATTCATCACCCTCACACCAGTCGTCACCCTCACCACAAGTTGCATCACCCTCACCACCATTCCATCACCCCTCACTACCTTTTCCATCACCCATCACCAACAGTCCATCAAACTCACCACCGTCTCTCACCCACACCACCATGGCCATCACCGCCTCACCACCAGTCCATCAACCCTCACCACCACGTCCATCACCCTCACAACCAGTCCATCACCCTCAACACCAGTCACATCATCCTCACCACATGTCCCATACCCTCACCAAAGTCCATCACCCGCAACACCAGTTCATCAACCTCACCACCAGTCCATCACTCTCACACCAGTCACACCTCCCAAAAGTCCATCACCATCACCACCAGTCCATCACCCTCACCACCCAGTCACATTCACCCTCACCAAAAGTCCATCACCCTCACAACCAGTCCATTAACCTCACCACCAGTCACTCACCCTCACCAAAAGTCATCACCTCTCCACCAGTCCATCACCCTTCACCAAAAGTCCAATCACCTTCCCACCAGTAACATCATCCTCACCACCAGTAAATCAACTCTTACAATCCAGTCCATCACCCTCAACACCAGTCCTCCATAACCCTCACACCAGTCCATCACACCTCACCATCAGTCCACACCCTAATCACCTGTTCCATCACGCCTATGGTCCCAGTACCTTCAGTCCCTCACCAAGTATTAATTCACAATAGTATCAGTCGGTCGCGTAACATCGGGTCAGTCGTTTCATCTCATGGTCAGGTTTTATCATCACAATGTCGCAGTCGTTCATCCAATCGTCAGAATCGTTCATCACAGTCGTCACTCGGTTCGTAACATTCCGTCTAGTCGTTCACCTCAAGCGACAGGGGGGGGGGGGGGGGGGGGGGGGGGGGGGGGGGAGGGGGGGGGGGACAGATGTTATCACAATCGTCACGGTTTCAGTAGTTCATCCAATCGTCAGTCGTTCGTCTCAGTCGTCCAGTAAGGTCGGTCATGCTCAATCGCGTGAATCGTTCAGTCACAATTTGTTAAGTCGTTCGTCACAAATCTCAGTCTGTTTCATCACAATCGTAGTAGGTCTCTTTCTTACAATTCGTCAGTCGTTCATCTCAAGCGTCTCAGTCGTTCACTCAACAAATCATGCAATCGTTCAACACAATCATCATGCGGTATGCACAATCATCAGTCTTTCTCACATCGTCCGTCTTTCATACAATCCTCGTCTTTCATCAAATAATGAGTCGCAGTGTTCGTCACCCTCACTACCCATCCATCACCTCTCTCCACCAGTCCATCACCATCACCACCAGTGCACACTTTCTCCAAAGCAGACCCTCACCACCAATCCACTCACTATCACACCAGTCAAAACCCTTTCCACAAGTCCATCACCATCTCCACAGGTCCATCATCTCCCATCAGTCCATCACTCTCCCCACAGTCGCAAAACCCTTTACCACCAGCTCACCACCATCACCACCAGTCCATCACCTCTCATCAGTCAATCACTCCTCACCACACAATCCACGACCTCTCCACAGAAGTCCATCACCATCAACACAAGTTAACAGCACCCTCGACCAACCAGTCCATCATCTCACCATCAGTCCATCACCCTCACCTCAGTCCATCAACTCTCCACAGTCCCATCTTTCACAATGCAAATAATTTGACAGGAAACCTTCCAGAACTATGAAAAAAAATATGACAGGGCCAAACCCTTCCAGAACAATGAAAAATATGACAGGGAAACCTGTACAGAACAATGAAATATGACAGGGAAAACCCTTCCAGAACAATGAAATTGACAGGGAAACCCTTCCAGAACAATGATATATGACAGGAAAACTTCCTCAGAACAATGAATTATGCAGGGCAAATAACCCCGTCCATAAAATGAAATACTGGACAGTGAAAACCGTTCAATATCTATGAAAATATGACAGTGAAACCCCGTCCAGAAAGTGATGATATGACAGGAGACCCGCCCATGAAACCAATAAATATGCAGGGAATCCCGTCCAGAAACAAACGAAATATGACAGGGAGGAAAACCCGTCCATAACAATGAAATATAGACAGTTTGAAACCCTGTCAATAACATGAAATTGACAGCTCGAAACCCGTCCAGGATAAGTGTAAATTTAATGACAGGGGACCCGCCCTGAACAATAAATTGACTGGGGAAACCTGTCCAGAACAATGAAAATTATGGAAGTGCAAACCCGTCCAGAACAATGAAACATTATGACAGTGAAAACCGTCCATACAATGAAATTTAGGGGGGACAAAGGAAACCCGTCCAGAACCAATGAAATATGACAGGGAAACCTGTCCAGAACAATTAAAAATATGACAGGGAGGAAACCGCGTCAAGAAAATGAATATGACAGGGCAACCCGTCAAGAACAATGAAAATAGACAGGAAACCCGTCCATAACAATGAAATATGACAGGAAAACCTGTCCTGAATCAATGAAATATGAAGGGAACCCCGTCCATAAAATAAAATGACAGGGAAACCCGTCCATAACAATGAAATATGACAAGGAAACCCGTCCATAACAATGAAATATGACAGGGAAACCCTTCCATAACAATGAAATATGACAGGAAACCCGTCCAGAACAATGAAATATGACAGGGAAACCCGTCCAAACAATGAAATATGGAAGGGAACCTGTTCAAAAAATGAAATATGACAGGGAAACCCGTCCATAACAATATAATATGACAGGGAAACCCGTCCATAACAATGAAATATGACAGGGAAACCCGTCCAGAACAATGAAATATGACAGGAAAACCCGTCCAGAACAATGAAATATGACAGGGAAACCCGTCCAATACAATGAAATATGACAGGAAAACCCGTCCAGAACAATGAAATATGACAGGAAACCCGTCCAGAACAATGAAATATAAGAGGAAACCCGTCCAGAACAATGAAATACGAGAAGGAAACCCGTCCAAAACAATGAAATATGACAGGGAACCCGTCCAGAACAATTAAATATGACAGGGAAACCCGTCCAGAACAATGAAATATGACAGGAAACCCGTCCAGAACAATGAAATATGACAGGGAAACCCGTCCAGAACAATGAAATATGACAGGGAAACCCGTCCAGAACAATGAAATATGACAGGGAAACCCGTCACGGTGCAAAATGCTGGCCAGGCTCACAATCTTTCCCTTCATGCCTTCATAGATAATATTCCTGTCGCGATTCGAAAACACATTTCTCTCAATTCTTGTAGTGGTACCAATGTTTAACATGATTTTCGGACATCTGATGACATTCTTGAGTAACGTGAGCTCTAAGACCTCCCAATTCTCAAAGTGGACACTTACGTACTACCTGCCCGCGGACGGAGGCGCTTTCCCTGCTATGTAACTCGCTTAACTTTTGACTGCCGAGAACTTCTGTCTTCAGTTTACATTGTAGACATCGTTTACAAGTCCGAGAGTTGATCCCTACACTACAAGAGTGTAGAAATTGTTGGCGCTTCGGCTACCAGTGAAATATTGCAGGTCCATGGCAGAATGCCCGGTCTGTGGTGCTGCCGACCACACCAAAACATCCTGTAGCCTACCTCCCTATGCCTTTGCCAAGTTTTTTTTGCAAAAAACCCCCCAAAAAAAAGGGTTTACCCGATAGTTCCATCCCCCCTCCGGGGAATTTCTGATTTTCTTATTCAGTTACAAAAGCGGCCTTTCCTTTTCACCTATTTCCAAACCCTCTGTGGTCACAACTAAACCCCCTGTTCTAACTTTTTTCACCCGAATCCGGGCCTTTTCCCCTTTCGCCCACTGCCGAATTTTCATTTTGGCCTGAAATTATTTTTTTCCAAAAATTCTTTCCTTTTCCATTCCTCCAAAAGTTCCCTTTGCAGACCCTACCCCAGACCCGGGTTTCAAGGGGGGGCCCAAAAACCCCAAACCCCCAAATCAGGTAACCCAAAAAAAATTTTTTTAAATCCTACTTTGTTTCCCAGCACCCTTTCCATGCTGTCTTTTATTACCAAAAATTTTTTGGGGGGGTATCCACCCCCCAGCCCCCCTTTCTGCCCCCCCCCAATGTTTTCCCTTTCCCGCCACTCCCAATTTTTTTTTCCTTTCCTTTTCCCCCCCCAAGATTCTGCCTTCCTGCCCAACCAGTTTTTTTTCCTTGTGCCCCTAAATTTCTTCCCCAAGTTCTCCCTCCCTTTTTCCCCCCCCCCCTTTTTGGTAACTTCCTTTTCCCCCTCCCCCCCCCCCTTTCCTTTTTTAAAACCTTTGAGGTACTCCCTTTGGAGAAAAAACCTTTTAAGTTTTTGTGCTACTTTCCTTTGGGGCCATTTGGATCTCTGCGCATTTAAGGTTTCTCATTTCCTTTCCCCTCCTTTTTAAAAAGGGTCCCCAAATTTTTAACCCTTGCACCAATCCCCCTTCTCTTTTTTTGCTTCCCCCTTTTCCCCAAAAATCCTCCCTTTGCCTGTGGGCCAAAATTTAATGCGCGATTTTTCCTATCCCCTTTACCCCCAAATTGTGTTTGCCTTAACTCATTCTTTTGGGGCTGGTTTGGGGATTTTTACCCCCAAAATTTTTTGGGTGGGGAATTTTTTCCCGTTTTTTTTGGGGCTATAAAATTTTTTTTTTGAAGGGCCCCCCCCCCTTTTTCAAAATTAATTTCCTCAAAAGGGTTTTTTCCCGGCCTTTTTGTTCTTTTTCCCCTGTACGGCTTTCCCCTTCCCCCCTTTTTGGGTCGTTGGGCCCCTAAAATCCATTTCCTGAAAAAAACCCTTTCTCCTAACCCCCTTCCCCTGTAAAATTTGGGGGGGCCCCTCTAATTTTATCGAATCGAGACTATGGCGACCGAAAATTTTTTGCCCCCCCCCTTTTTTCCTTTTTTCCCCCATCCCCCAAAACGTTTAACCTTGCTTTTCGCTCCTCTCCTGTCTAGAGTCAATGCAAAGGAATTTCCCCATCCTTAACAATCGCCGTGATGCCCATTTCCTTCGTTATTTTTTTCCACTCTCGACCTTCACGATCCTTTAAACAAACAGTAACGGACTTTAATAAAGGTCCTTATTTTTTACCGCCCTGTTTACTTTTTTCCCTTTTCTCTTCGTTTTCATTCGCTCTTGTCTTCTCTTTAGTTCCCCTTTATATATTCATCGCCTAACTTTTTTCCCCCCCCCTTGGTACGTTTTCATTTTTAATGGTAAAAAACAATCAGGTTTATATTTCAAGGAAAAACAATAATGCTAAACCAAACCAGGGCGGGGATAGAAACCCCCGGTCAGAGAGTCTCAAAAAACCCAGACCGTCCGTTAGCCCGGCCCGCTAGCCACACAAAAAAAACTCCACTAGGTATAAATTTTAGCTGGTTTCCCGGCTAACCACGGTCGGGTTTTGGACTCTCTTACCGCGGGGTTTTATCCCCGCCCCTGTAGGTTTGTTTGGGAATCGTTCATTACGATTTCGTGAGTCAAAATTTTAAAATTTGACTATATTTTAGTTTCAAAATTTTAAAAAACTTTTTATAAGTTACATTCAAAAAGTTAAAACCAATACATAAGGCCTGTATTAAAACAAAAGATTACAAAGGTACATGACCGTTTCATCCTAGTTCAACACAAAGATTCAAAAGGGAAAAACAGTGAGCGTTACTCCAGTTTAACACAATGAACAAAGGTACACAGTGACGCGACATCCCAGTTCAAAAACAATGATTTACAAAAGGACACAGTGACCGTTTTCAAAACCTGTTACACAATATTTCAAAGGGGCACATTGCCGTTCATCCAGTTCAAACACAATATTTCAAAGGTACACAGTGACGCGTTACATCCAGTTCAACACAAGATTTCAAAGGTACAAAATGACGGTTTTCACCAGTTTAACACAATGATTACAAAGGAAAAAGGGGCGCGTTACATCCTAGTTCAACTTTTTTCATTTTTGGTTACAATTTTAATCCAATAAATTTGCTCATAAATTATCATCAAAAAGACAACCCACTCTTTTGGTAAAACATTCTTAGTATTCATCTCAAGGATAAGATCATCAACAACCTATCTTGTCAACTTATTCATACACTAATTTTAGCTCATTTCTTTAGTTCTCATTCCTAATATCGATGTTTAGATCTTCCTTCTATGTCTATCTCATTCATCACATCTCAGTCCGATATAAAGTCATGTTAATGTAAAATAATCCCAATATGTAGATCTTTTCAGAATGTTCTACATCTAAGTTTATTACATATTATCCTAGATTTGATGTATTTTATTCGATTTTTCTCTTTGTTTTTCTATAAATTGTTTTTCAATTACATATCAGCAAAAAAAATCACTAAAAATTTTTGAAAACCGGTAAATAATTCTGTGGGCGCAGATACGATGTGACGTTTTGGGGTTAGCGCTTCTTTTTTATTATAAATAATTAATCAAGTGAGGTGGTGACAGTGATCTCATGGTAGTTTAACTATCCTCAAAAGTCAACTTTGATTTATATAAACAGATAATGAGGAAACGTATCATAATAAAATGGCTTGTAGGTTTGCTGTCGTGTGTAAACTCAGGCTCGTGGCTGTGACATCACCTTCCATTTCCACACTGAATGTCCGGGTTTGATTCCGGCAAAGGGATTGAGAACTTTGGCATATCTTTTTACAGCGGTTTTTAACCTGTTACATCTCATTATAAATCGGGGTATTGGGTGTTAGTCGACTATGTGGCGGTCAGCATCCTGGAACAAAAATAGAAATTAATTTGCCCGAAATGCTCCGCATATCAAGCGGCTTTTTACATAGTTGTTGTCATTGATGTAAGCTAGGCTATTTACCTTGTAAATGTACTTGTAGAAATAAGATATTATAACTATGATTGGTCTAGTTATCAAGTACCAAACACTAGCTCAAATAGTCCCTAAGTTCAGCGTAATCTGGCGAGCAAAAATCTGAGAGCTATACTGCATTATTCTTATTATCATATATCCTTCCTAATATATATATCCTCTGTAATATATATATATATTGATATGGAGGTCAATGGTGAAAAAAAACTAAATTATTTAACCCAAGGATCTTCTATTATGCAACAGTACATCAGTTTTGTGCACATTTATTAGTATGGTTCCCCTCCTACTAGTCCCCATGCCTGTCCCACCATGCCAGTTCCCCCTGCCTGTCTTTCCAACTGATGTCCCCCCATGCCAGTTAACCCTGACTGTTCTTCCCCCTGCCTGTCAACACCCTACGTTAAGTCTATCATGTTCACATACACAGCCTCGCTCCTGGCTTTCACTTTCACACATACACACATAAGTCTCACACCCGGCTCTCACTTTCATACACATACAAGTCTCGCACCCGGCACTCACACACACACAGGCTTCACACCCGGCTCTCACACACACACACACACAAGCCTCACACCCGGCTTGTAATAGTAGCAGCAGTAGTAGTAGTAGAAGAGTAAGAACAGTAGTAGTATAGTATTAGTATAAGTAGTAGTGGCACAAAAGTACATAGTAGTAGTAGTAATATAGAACTAGTATTATTATTATTATTATTACTAGGAGTAAAATAGAATTATTATTATTATTAGTAGTAGTAGTATAGTACTGGTAGTAGTAGTATAGTACTGGTAGTAGTATAGTACTGGTAGTAGTAGTATAGTACTGGTAGTAGTATAGTACTGGTAGTAGTAGTTAGTACTGGTAGATAGTATAGTTACTGGTAGTAGTTGTATAGATTACCTAGCCCCCCCCCCCCCCCCTCCCCCATTCGTAGAACAGTACTGGTAGTAGTAGTATAGTACTGGTAGTAGTAGTATAGTACTGTGTAGTTGAGTACTATAGTACTGGTAGTAGTAGTATAAGTATGGTAGTTAGTAGTAGTATAGTACACTGGAATAGTAGTATAGTACTGGTAGTAGTAGTTAATAGTACTCGGTAAGTAGTAGTATAGTACTGTGTAGTAGTAGTATAGTTTGGTGTAGTTGTATAGTAACTTGGAATAGTAGTATAGTACTGGTATAGTAGTATAGTACTGGTCTTAGTTGTTATAGTAATGGTAGTTTGTAGTATCAGTAATGGAAAATGTAGTAGGTATAGTACTGGTAGTAGTAAGTACTAGAATGTATAGTTAGTATAGTACTGGTATGGTAGTATGTATGGTATAGTAGTATAGTACTGGTTATAGTAGTAAGAACGGTATAGTAGTATAGAACTGGTATAGTAGTATAGTTTACTGGTATAGTAGCCTATAGTACTCGGTTTAGTAGTATCAGTACTGGTAGTAGTAGTTATAATTACGGGTATGTAGTATTACAGTACTGGTTATAGTAGTTTAGTTACTGGTATAGTTAGTATATGTTACTGGTACAGTAGTATTAGTACTGGTTTGCTAGTATAGTACGGTATAGTAGTATAAGTACTGGTTATAGCTAGTATATATGGTAGTAGTAGTATAGTATAGTAATGGATAGTAGTAGTATAGTACTGTATAGTAGTATAGTTCTGGTAGTACGTAGAATAGTTCTGGTATAGTAGTATAGGAATGGGTTCAGTAGTAGTTATTTGTACTGGTAGTATTAGTATAGTTCTGGTAGTAGGAGTATAGTACTGGTTAGTAAGTTTTAGTACTGGTTTTTAGAAGGTAAGTACTGGTAGTAGTAGTCTAGTACTGGTAGTAGTATTTAGTACTGGTAGTAGTAGTATAGTACTGGTAGTTGCAGTATATTAGTGTTAGTAGTAGTATAGTACTGGTATAGTTATGTATAGTACTGGTAGTAGCAGTATAGTAATCGTTGTAGACAGTAGTACTGTGTATGTAGTAGTAAAGTGCTGGTATAGAAGCTATAGTACTGGTAGTTGTAGTCATTAGTACTGGTATAGTAAGTATAGTACTGGTAATAGTAGTATAGTAATGGTAGTTGTAGTATAGTACTGGTAGTGCAGTATGCCTGTAACTGGTATAGTAGTATATTAGTTACTGGTATAGTAGTATCAGATCTGGTAGTAGTAGTATAGTACTGGTAGTAGTAGTATATTCTTGTTAGTAGAGGTATGTACTGGAAGTTCGTATATAGTACTGGTTTAGTAGTATTTTTTTTTTAGTTATGGTTGTAATAGTATAGTACAGGTAGTAGTAGTATAGTAATGGAAATGTAGTTGTATAGTACGGGTATAGTAGTTATATAGTAATGATATAGGGTAGTATAGTACTGGTATTGTAGTATAGTTTGGTATGTAGCATGGTATTGTATAGTAGTATAGTACTGGTTGTAGTAGATTTAGTACTGGGTATCGTAGTTTATTAGTACTGGTAGTGTAATATAGTATGTTGTAGTAGTATAGTACTGGTAGTAGTAGTGTAGTAGATTATGGAATAGTGGTATCGTACTGGTATAGTAGTTAGTAATCGGTATAGGAATATTCGTATGGTACTGTAGTATCGTACTGGATAGTAGTATGTACTGGTATAGTAGTTAGTAATGGTAAGTTGTAGTATAGTACTGCTATAGTAATAGTATGTACTGGTATAGTAGCTAGTACCAGTACTGGTATAGTAGATTGTACTGGGTATAGTAGTATAGTAATGGTAGTAGAAGGAGTAATAGTACTGGTATAGTGTATTAGTATGGTATAGTAGTAGTAGTACTCGGTTTTAGTTGTATAGTATAGTTATGGTAGTAGTAGTATAGTATTGTAGTGTAGTTAGTATAGGAAATAGTAGTATAATACTGTCTATAGTAGTAGTATAGTACGTGGTAAAGTAGTAGTATGTACTGGTAGTAGTATAGTACTGGTATGGGTAGTACTAGTACTGGTATTGTGTCTAGTACGGGTTATAGTACTTAGTACTGGTTATAGTAGTATATTCTGGTATAGTAGATAGCTACAGTAGGCTAGTAGTAGTATATACTGGTTCAGTAGTAGTATAGTAATGGTTTGGTAGCATAAAAGTACTGGTTTAGTAGTAGTATAGTACTGGTTTTGTAGTTTAGTACGGTATAGTAGCAATAGTACTGGTATAGATTAGAGTAATGGTTTAGTAGTAGTATGTACTGGATTAGTACGTAGTATAGTATGGTATAGTAGTACAGTACTGGTATAGTTAGTAGTATTGACTGGTATAGTAGCATAGTACTGGCATAAGTAGTAGGTATCGCATGGTATAGTAGTATAGTACTGGCCAGTAGTATAGTACTGGTAGATGTAGTATAGTACTGGTTTAGTAGTATAGTACTGGTTATAGTAGTATAGAAAGTAGTATAGTAGTATTAGATGTAGAGTACTGGTTAGTAGTAGTATAGTACTGGTATGTAGTTAGTATGTAACCTGGTATAAGTTGTAACAGTACTGGTATAAGTAGTGTACTCAGTACTGGTATATTCAGCATAGTAGGCATAGTAGGTTAGTATAGCACTGGTATAGTTAGTAAGTACTGGCAGTAGTATAGCATGGTATAGTCAGGTATAGTACTGGTATAGTAGTATAGTACTGTATTGTAGATTAGTACTGGGATAATTATATAATAGTATAGTAATGGTATAGTAGTTAGTTTCTGGTTTTATAGTAGTATAGTACTGGCATATAGTAGTATAGTACTGGATATTAGTAGTGTAGAAACTGGTATAGTAGTAGTATTGTACTGTTTTTGTAGCATAGTACTGGCCATTAGTAGTAGTATAGAACGGTATTGTAGTATAGTATGGCAGTAGTATAGTAATGGTTATAGTATATAGTTCTGTATAGTAGTATAGTACTGGTATAGTAGATTAGTTAATGGTATAATAGTATAGTACAGTATAGTTGGTTTTAACTATGGTATAGTTAGTACGGAACTGTATAGGTAGTTTAGTTACTGGTATAGTAGTTTGTAGTACTGGTATAGTTGTCAGTTATAGTACGGTAAGTAGTAGTATAGTACTGGTTATATCGTATAGTATGGTATTGTAGAATCACGTACTGGTAAGTAGTAGTAGTATAGTACTGGTATAGTAGTAGTATAGTACTGGTATAGTAGTATAATACCGGTATAGTAGCATAGTACTGGTATAGTACTGGTATAGTAGTATAGTACTGGTATAGTAGTAGTATAGTACTGTTGTAGTAGTATAGTACTGGTATAGTAGTAGTATAGTACTGGTATAGTAGTATAGTACTGGTATAGTAGTATAGTACTGGTATAGTAGTATAGTACTGGTATAGTAGTAGTATAGTACTGGTATAGTAGTAGTATAGTACTGGTATAGTAGTAGTATAGTACTGGTATAGTAGTATAGTACTGGTATAGTAGTAGTATAGTACTGGTATAGTAACATAGTACTGGTATAGTAGTAGTATAGTACTGGTATAGTAGATAGTATTATGTACTGTATTGTTGTATAGTACTTCGTATAGTAGTATTGTACAGGTGTAGTAGTAGAGTATGGTATAGTAGTAGTATAGTTACTGGTAGAATTAGTATATTACGGTATAGTAGTTATAGTATGGTATATTACTGGTTATAGTAGTATAGTTACTGGTACTAGTAGCAGTATAGTTGTGGTTAGTTGTAGTATTAGTAGTGGTATACGTAGTAGTATAATATGGTCAGTAGTAGTATAGTTAATGGTTAGTAGTAATATAGTATGTATAGTAGTATATACGGCTACAGTTGTAGTTAGAACTGGTATAGTAGTTTAGTAGTTTAGTTCTGGTTATAGTAGTAGATATATACTGGTTATAGTTGCTTAGTACTTGTATAGTAGTCAGTATAGTATGGTTATAGTGTATAGTACTGGTAGTTAGTATAGTTATAGTACAGGGTATTAGTAGTATAGTACTGGTACAGTTGCTATAGTTACTGGTGTAGTAGTATAATACTGGTAATAGTTGTATATAGTACTGGTATAGTAGTATAGTACTGGTATAGTAGTATAATAACTGGTATTATAGTTATTTGTATAGTATGGTATAGTAGTATATAGTATCTGGTATAGTAGTGTAGTATGCATAGTAGTAGGTATAGTACTGGTATTAGTATGAGTATAGTACTGGTATAGCAGTTATAGACTGGTATAGTAGTATTAGTACTGGTATAGTAGCTAGTGGTATTAGTACTAGAAGAAGTATTGTACTGGTAGTTAGTAGCATATAACTGGTAGTAGTAATAGTAAGGGAGAGTAGTAGTATAGTTACTGGTATAGTAGAGTATAGTACTGTATAGTTGTACAGTACTGGTAGTAGTAGCTATATTTACTGTTATAGTGTAGTATAGTATGGTTATAGTTGTTTAGTACTGGTACTTGTGTATCAGGTACTGGATATATAGTAGAGTACTGGTATAGTAGTATAATAATGGCATAGTAGAATAGTACTGGTATGTAATATAGTACTGTTAGTTGTTGTTTTTCTTTTTATAGTACTTGAGTATAGTAGTATAGTACTGGTTAAAGTAGTATTAGTACTGGTAGAAGTAGTATAGTACTGGTATGTTGTATGTAATTGGTAGTAGTAGTATAGAGTACTGGTATAAAGTATTGTACTGGTAGTAGTAGTTATTAGTACTGGTAAGTAGTAGAATTAGTACTGGTAGTAGTAGTATAGTTACTGGCAGTTAGTATAGTTATCCCCCTCCTAAATCACGGTGGTAGTAGTAGTATCGTACTGGTATTTTATTTATTTATTTATTTATTTATTTATAATTTGAGCACACTTACAGAGGATACAAAAAAAAAAATACAGATAAGAAGCACTTGACTAAGCCAATTATACTATGCACATAGCAATACTGGGATGGCTTTAAAAAATTTAATTAAGATTAAATATACAATGATGAAAATCAGTGAGGAAAAAACATTAAGTAAAACTTTGATTACTATAAATGCACAAGTGAGTATTACAAAGAAGGTCATATTGGATTGCATGCATTGTTGTAAATTACAGGTAGATTGGGAGTATTCTGTTAGGTATGAATTTAAAAAATAATAAAGTTAGATTGGGTTTTAGGTTTAACATTTATGTGATATAATTGTGAGAAACATTTAAGATATACAATTTATAAGGTTCAGTTATTCAGTATATTATTTGGTTTTGGCTCGGAGTATGTGATCTTGAGAAGAGACTTGAATTATAAACAGGTTGTGTTTCTTTTATATTACAGGTAATGAATCAGTTTTTAGGGCCTTTTATGTGCATTTAGTTTTTTTGCCAATAGCGCTGAGATGGACACGCAGGAATATCAAAGACGTGATCTGTGACCTTGTGTTTTGTCATGTGTCTGTTGAGGTTGGCAAGGAGATGTTGGTAGGGGTGGTTTAATAGCAGGTTGAGTGTTCATATATATGTAATAGGTGCAGGTAATAAGTCATGATGTTTTGTATGGTGAGTAGGTTGAGTGTATTGAATATTGGTCGGGGAGTGTGTGCCTGTAGTGAGATATTTTGTTATTATTCTAACTGCTCAGCCTTTTGTTGGGAAAAGTAGTGTCTGAGTTGAGTACTTGATGTTGAGCCCCATGCACAAATTCCATAGGTGAGATAGGGTGTAAATAAGAGAGTGATATAGGGCCATGGACGGGGCTGACTGTGCGCGCATAGTACCGTATCTTCGATATTATGCCTACAGTTTGGAAATTTTCTTAGGAAAATTTGTTGCTATATGTGTATGAAATTTGAGTCTATCTATCAAGGTGGATTTCCTAAGAATTTTACCTCTGTTTGCTTTGTGATTAGGTGATCCGTTTTTCATTATGTTAAGAGGGACATCTGTAGCTCTGTTACCAAACTGAATGAAGTAGGTTTTGTCAATGTTTTGTGTAAGTTTGTTAGTACTCATCCAGGTAGATATTTTCTTGTAATTCGGTATTTACGTATTGGCTAGCGTGACTGGGCTCGGGTGGGAGAAGACGTATGTTGTGTCCATCAGCAAAATAGTGTGGGTTTGAGTAAATGAGAAGCATTTGGTTAGGTCATTTATGTCTATAGGGAGAAAGATGAAGAGGGCCCAAGGACACTTCCTGGGGCGACACCAAACTGTTATTGGTTGTGCTGAAGAGTTTGCCCCATTTGCGTACACATATTGGCTTCTGTTGTGAGGTATGACTTGAGGTAGTTTTAGGGGGTGCCCTCTTATACCATAGTGTGATAATTTTAGTGGAGCAAGTTTATGGTCAACTGTATCAAAAGCTTTACGTAAGTCAATGAAGATCCCCAGTGGGACTTCTTTTTCTCTATTGCAGTGTATATTTTGTTCTAGCATGTGTATAATAGCATCAAATTTGTATTTTTATTAGGCCTGAATCCAAATTGGCAGGGGTTGAGTATGTTTTGGGAGATAAGGTAGGAGTAGATTCGTTTATGAATTAATTTTTCGAAGATTTTGAGAGAGGGTGTAAGTTGGATATTGGCCTATAGTAGTATAGTATAGTAGTATAGTAGTATAGTATAGTATAGTAGTATAGTACTGGTATAGTAGTATAGTACTGGTAGTAGTAGTAGTAGTATAGTACTGGTAGTAGTAGTATGGTACTGGTATAACAGTATAGTACTGGTATAGTAGTATAGTACCGGTATAGTAGTATAGTACTGGTATAGTAGTACAGTACTGATATAGTAGTATAGTACTGGAAGTAGTAGTATAGTACTGGTATAGTAGTATTGTACTGGTAGAGTAGTAGTATAGTACTGGTAGAGTAGTAGTATAGTACTGGTATAGTAGCAATATAATACTGGTATAGTAGTATAGTACTGGTAGTAGTAGTATAGTACTGGTAGAGTAGTATAGTACTGGTAGTAGTAGTATATTACTGGTATAGCAGTATAGTACTGGTATAGTAGTATAGTACTGGTATAGTAGTAGTATAGTACTGGAATAGTAGAATAGTACTGGTATAGTAGTAGTATAGTACTGGTATAGTAGTAGTAAAGTACTGGTATAGTAGTAGTATAGTACTGGTATAGTAGTAGCATAGTACTGGTTTTGGTGTTATAGTACTGGTAGTAGTAGTATAGTACTGGTATAGTAGTATAGTACTGTTAGTAGTATAGTGCTGGTATAGTAGTATACTACTGGTGTAGTAGTATATTACTGGTATAGTAATAGTATAGTTCTGGTATAGCAGTATAGTACTGGTATAGTAGTACAGTACTGGTATAGTAGTATAGTACTGGTAGAGTAGTATAGTACTGTAGTAGTAGTATAGTACTGGTAGTAGTAGTATAGTACTGGTATAGTAGTATAGGACTGGTATAGTAGTATAGTACTGGTATAGTAGTAGTATAGTACTGGTATAGTAGTAGTATAGTACTGGTATAGTAGTAGAATAGTACTGGTATAGTAGTATAGTACTGGTATAGTAGTAGTATAGTACTGGTATAGTAACATAGTACTGGTATAGTAGTAGTATAGTACTGGTATAGTATTTTAGTAATGGTAGTAGGATAGTACTGGTATAGTAGTATAGTACTGGTACAGTAGTATAGTACTGGTACAGTAGTATAATACTGGTATAGTAGTATAGTAATGGTATAGTAGTATAGTACTGGTATAGTAGTGTAGTACTGGTATAGTAGTAGTATAGCACTGGTATAGTAGTAGTATAGTATTGGTATAGTAGTATATTACTAGTATAGTATTATAGTACTGGTATAGCAGTATAGTACTGGTAGTAGTAGTATAGTACTGGTAGTAGTAGTATAGTACTGGTAGTAGTAGCATAGTACTGGAAGTAGTATAGTACTGGTAGTAGTAGTATAGTACTGGTATAGTAGTATAGTACTGGTATAGTAGTATAATACAGGCATAGTAGTATAGTACTGGTAG
>NC_069472.1:1731687-1753782 GCF_026875155.1 Cherax quadricarinatus | reverse complement strand
AGGCAAGGAGTGAAAGAAGCAAGAATGAAGGGACTGTGTATGAAGGAAGTGGGTGTGATGAAATTTAGTATGAAGACAGTGTGTATGAAAGTGAGTAAAAATACAAACAGAAGGTTGAAAGTGAATTTAAAGAATGTGAATATGAAAAAAATGAGAATAAAACGATAAGAATATGAAGACTCAAGAGTACAGAGAATGTAAATATACAGGAAGTATGAAAGAAATAAATGACGCAAAAAGTAGGGTAATAATTGTTAACTTAGAATGAATGAAGATTTAAATGTGTCATGAAGTTGAAATTAAGTACAGGAATAGTTCATAATTGTGTTCTGGCAGAGTAAAGGATGCTGTTGGAGTGTCTAGCAGGAGTAAAGGATGGATGTTGGAGTGCCTAACAGGAGTAAAGGATTGATGTTGGAGTGCGTAGCTGGAGTAAAGGATGGGTGTTGGAGTGCCTTAGAAATGTATAGGATGGGGTTGGAGTGTTTTGCGAGAGAACAGGATGGGGGCTGGTGTGCTTAAGTACAGGATGGGTTTTCTGATGGTCAGGGAGAATACAAGATTGGTGTTGAGTGCTTTAGGAGTATATATAATGGGTGTTGGAGTGCTGTAGGAGAGTATAGGATGTGTGTTGGAGTGTGATTTTTAAAATATATTATATTATATATATATATATATTATATATATATATAAAATATATATTTATAGTATATATATATATATATATAATATATATATATATATATATATATATATATATATATATAAAATTATATAATATATATATATATATATATATATATAATATATATATATATATAATATATATATATATATAATATATATATATATATATATATATATATTATAAATAAAAAATATATTTTATATATATATAATATATATATATATATAATATATATATATATATATATATATATATATAATATATATATATATATATATTAGGTTGGTAGACAGCAACCACCCGGGGAAGTACTACCGTCCTGCCAGATGCTGTGAAACAGAAACCTGAAAACTGTTTTGCATGATGGTGGGATTGCTGGTTTCTTTTTCTGTCTCATAAACACGCTAGATAACAGGGATATCTTGCTACTCCTACTTACACTTTGGTCACACTTCACAGACACGCACATGCATATATATATACATACATCTAGGTTTTTCTCTTTTTTCTAAATAGCTCTTGTTCTTCTTTATTTCTTCTATTGTCCATGGGGAAGTGGAAAAGAATCTTTCCTCCGTAAGCCATGCGTGTCGTATGAGGCGACTAAAATGCCGGGAGCAATGGGCTAGTAACCCCTTTTCCTGTAGACATTTACTAAAAAAGAAGAAGAAAAAACTTTTATAAAACTGGATGCTTGAATGTGCGTTGATGTAGTGTGGATGACAAGAAACAGATCATTGCTGATGTTATGAATGAAAAGAAGTTGGATGTCCTGGCCCTAAACGAAACAAAGCTGAAGGGGGTAGGGGAGTTCCGGTGGGGGGAAATAAATGGGATTAAATCTGGAGTATCTGAGAGAGTTAGAGCAAAGGAAGGGGTAGCAGTAATGTTGAAGGATCAGTTATGGAAGGAGAAAAGAGAATATGAATGTGTAAATTCAAGAATTATGTGGATTAAAGTAAAGGTTGGATGCGAGAAGTGGGTCATAATAAGCATGTATGCACCTGGAGATGAGAGGAATGTAGAGGAGAGAGAGAGATTTTGGGAGATGTTAAGTGAATGTATAGGAGCCTTTGACCCAAGTGAGAGAGTAATTGTGGTAGGGGATCTGAATGCTAAAGTAGGAGAAACTTTTAGAGAGGGTGTGGTAGGTACGTTTGGGGTGCCAGGTGTATATGATAATGGGAGCCCTTTGATTGAACTTTGTATAGAAAGGGGTTTAGTTATAGGTAATACATATTTTAAGAAAAAGAGGATAAATAAGTATACAAGATAAGATGTAGGGCGAAATGACAGTAGTTTGTTGGATTATGAATTGGTAGATAAAAGACTGTTGAGTAGACTTCAGGATGTACATGTTTATAGAGGGGCCACAGATATATCAGATCACTTTCTAGTTGTAGCTACACTGAGAGTAAAAGGTAGATGGGATACAAGGAGAATAGAAGCATCAGGGAAGAGAGAGGTGAAGGTTTATAAACTAAAAGAGGAGGCAGTTAGGGTAAGATATAAACAGCTATTGGAGGATAGATGGGCTAATGAGAGCATAGGAAATGGGGTCGAAGAGGTATGGGGTAGTTTAAAAATGTAATGTTAGAGTGTTCAGCAGAAGTTTGTGGTTACAGGAAAGTGGGGTGCAGGAGGGAGAGGAGCGATTGGTGAAATGATGATGTAAAGAGAGTAGTAAGGGAGAAAAGTTAGCATATGAGAAGTTTTTACAAAGTAGAAGTGATGCAAGGAGGGAAGAGTATATGGAGAAAAAGAGATAGGTTAAGAGAATGGCGAAGCAATGTAAAAAGAGAGCAAATGAGAGAGTGGGTGAGATGTTATCAACAAATTTTGTTGAAAATAAGAAAAAGTTTTGGAGTGAGATTAACAAGTTAAGGAAGCCTAGAGAACAAATGGATTTGTCAGTTAAAAATAGGAGAGGAGAGTTATTAAATGGAGAGTTAGAGGTATTGGGAAGATGGAGGGAATATTTTGAGGAATTGTTAAATTTGATGAAGAATAGGAAGCTGTGATTTCGGTATAGGGCAAGGAGGAATAACATCTTGTAGGAGTGAGGAAGAGCCAGTTGTGAGTGTGGGGGAAGTTCGTGAGGCAGTAGATAAAATGAAAGGGGGTAAGGCAGCCGGGATTGATGGGATAAAGATACAAATCTTAAAAGCAGGTGGGGATATAGTTTTGGAGTGGTTGGTGCATTATTTAATAAAGTAAGAAGAGGGTAAGGTACCTAGGGATTGGCAGAGAGCATGCATAGTTCCTTTTTTATAAAGGCAAAGGGGACAAAAGAGAGTGCAAAAATTATAGGGGGATAAGTCTGTTGAGCATACCTGGTAAAGTGTATGGTAGAGTTATTATTGAAAGAAATATAAGAGTAAGACGGAGAATAGGATAGCAGATGAACAAGGAGGCTTTAGGAAAGATAGGGGGTGTGTGGACCAGGTGTTTACAGTGAAACATATAAGTCACCAGTATTTAGATAAGGCTAAAGAGGTCTTTGTGGCATTTATGGATTTGGAAAAGGCGTATGACAGGGTGGATAGGAGGGCAATGTCGCAGATGTTGCAGGTGTATGGTGTAGGAGGTAGGTTACTGAAAGCAGTGAAGAGTTTTTACGAGGATAGTGAGGCTCAAGTTAGTGTGTGTAGGAGGGAGGGAAATTGTTTCCCAGTAAAAGTAGGCCTTAGACAAGGATGTGTGATGTCACCGTGGTTGTTTAATATATTTATATATGGGGTTGTAAGAGAAGTAAATGCGAGGGTCTTGGCAAGAGGCGTGGAGTTAAAAGATAAAGAATCACACATAAAGTGGGAGTTGTCACAGTTGCTCTTTGCTGATGACACTGTGCTCTTGGGAGATTCTGAAGAGAAGTTGCAGAGATTGGTAGATGAATTTTGTAGGGTGTGCAAAAGAAGATAATTAAAATGTTTTACAGAAGAGTAAGGTTATGAGGATAACAAAAAGATTAGGTGATGAAAGATTGGATATCAGATTGGGGGGAGAGGGGTATGGAGGAGGTGAATGTATTCAGATATTTGGGAGTTGACGTGTCATCGGATGGGAGATGAGGTGTATCATAGAATTGATGAGGGGAAAAGGGTGAGTTGTGCACTTAGGAGTCTGTGGAGACAAAGAATTTTTTCCCTTTGGAGGCAAAGAGGGAATGTATGAGAGTATAGTTTTACCAACGTTTTAATATGGGTGTGAAGCATGGTGATGAATGTTGCAGCGAGGAAAAGGGCGGAGGAAATGGAGATGTCATGTCTGAGGGCAATGTGTCGTGTGAATATAATGCAGAGAATTCGTAGTTTGGAAGTTAGGAGGAGGTGCGGATTCCCAAAAACTGTTGTCCTGAGGGCTGAGGAAGGGTTGTTGAGGTGGTTCGGACATGTGGAGAGAATGGAGCGAAACACAGAGTGACTTCAAGAGTGTATCAGTCTGTAGTGGAAGGGAAAGGGCGGGTAGGGGTTGGCCTGGGAAAAGGTTGGAGGGAGGGGTAAAGGAGGTTTTTTGTGTGCAGGGGTTTGGACTTCCAGCAGGCATGCGTGAGCATGTTTGATGGGAGTGAATGGAGACAAATGGTTTTTAATACTTGACGTGCTGTTGGAGTGTGGACCAAAGTTAAAATTTATGAAGGGGGTTAGGAAACCGGCAGGCCGGACTTGAGTCCCTGGAGATAGGAAGTAACAGTGCCTGCACTCTGAAGGGGGGGTGTTAATGTTGCAGTTTAAAAACTGTAGTGTAAAGCACCCTTCTGGCAAGACAGTGATGGAGTGAATGATGGTGAAAGGTTTTCTTTTCGGGCCACCCTGCCTTGGTGGGAATCGGCCTGTTGATAAAATAATATATATATATATTATATATATATATATATATATATATAAAAATTTTATATAATATATATATATTATATATATATATATATTATATATATATATATATATATATATATATATTATATATATATTATATAATATATATATATATATATATATATATATTATATATATATATATAGTATTAAGTTATTCCGATATTCCAGTATGTGACATGTTGGTTGACATTTCGCGTTCGAGTCTCACACAACTTTTATAACCTAGGGATTGGCGGAGAACATGTATAACCCCTTTATATTAAGGGAAGGGGGACAAAAGAGACTGTAAAAATTATAGAGGAAAAAGTTTACTGAGTATACCAGGAAAAGTGTACGGTAGGGTCATAATTGAAGGAATTAGAGGTGAGACAGAATGTAGGATTGCGGATGAGCAAGGAGGAGGTTGGAAAAATTCAGATTCAGAAAGGATATAGGAAAGCATTGGTTTGGTAGTAGAGTGGTGGATGAGTGGAACAAACTCCCGAGTACAGTTATTCAGGCTGAAACGTTGTGTAGTTTTAAAAATAGGTTAGATAAATACATGAGTGGGTGTGGGTGGGCGAGTTGGACGTGACTAGCTTGTACTGCTGAGTCTGGTGCAGTGCTCCATCCTTGAGCGGAGATGATCAGACTGGGTGTGTCATTGGTCTAATCCGGGGGGGGGGACATGGACCTGCTCCGCATGGGTCAGTAGGCCCTGTTGCAGTGTTCCTTCTTTCTTATGTCCTTTGTTCTTGTATATGGGGAACAGTATTTAGATGAAGGTAGGAAGTTTTATTGCATTTATGGATTTAAAAGGCATATGATAGAGTGGTTAGGGAGCAATGTGGCAGATGTTGCAAGTATATGGAATAGGTGGTAAGTTACTAAATGCTGTAAAGGTTTTTATGAAGATAGGCTCAGGTTAGGGTGTGTAGGAGAGAGGGAGCTATTTCCCGGTAAAAGTAGGTCTTAGACAGGGATGTGTAATGTCACCATGATTGTTTAATATATTTATAGATGGAGTTGTAAAAGAAGTAAATGCTAGGGTGTTCGGGGGAAAGGGGGGGGATTAAATTATTGGGAATCAAACACAAAAAGGGGAATTGACACAGTTTTCTTTTTGCTGATGATATGTGCTTATGGGAATTTCTAAAGAAAAATTGCAAGGTTAGTGGATGAGTTTGGGGAGTGTGTGTAATGGTAAAAGTTGAAAGTGAACAAGAAAAGAGTAAGGTGATAAGGTTATCAAGTGATTTAGATAAAGAAAAATTGGATATCAAATTGGTGAGGAGGAGTATGGAGGAAGTGAATGTTTTTAGATACTTGGGAGTTGACGTGTCGGCGGAGGATTTATGAAGGATGAGGTTAATCATAGAATTGATGAGGAAAAAAAGGTGAGTCGGTGCGTTGAGGTATATGTGGAGTCAAAAAAACGTTATCCTGGAGGCAAAGAAGGGAATGTATGAAGTTAAGTAGTACCAACAACTTATATGGGTGTGAAGTTTGGGGTTTTGGAATGCCAGCAGCGAGGAGGCGGTTGGAGGCAGTGGAGATTCCTGTCTAAGGCAATGTGTGGTGTAAATATTATGCAAAAAATTTTCGGAGGTGGAAATTAGGAGAAGGTGTTGGAGTTAAAAAAAGTATTAGTCAGAGTGCTGAAGACGGGTTGTTGAGGTGGTTTGGTCATTTAGAGAGAATGGATCAAAGTAGAATGACATGGAGAGCATTTAAATCTGTAGGAGAAGGAAGACGGGGTAGGGGTCGTCCTCGAAAAGGTTGGTAGGAAGGGGTAAGGGAGGTTTTGTGGTCGAGGGGCTTGGACTTCCAGCAGGCGTGCATGAGCTTGTTCGATAGGAGTGAATGGAGACGAATGGTATTTGGGACCTGACGATCTGTTGGAGTGTGAGCAGGGTAATATTTAGTGAAGGAATTCAGGAAAACTGGTTACTTTTATATAGCCGGACTTGAGTCCTGGAAATGGGAAGTACAATGTCTGCACTCTAAAGGATGGGTTTGGGATATTGGTAGTTTGCAGGGATATGTTATGTATATTTATACATATATGCTTCTAAACTGTTGTATTCTGAGCACCTCTGCAAAAACAGTGATGTGTGAGTGAGTTGAAAGTATTCGAACCTACGAACCTTGGAACAAGGAACGCAGTGCATTACCATTCTCACCACACTGGACGAATACCTTGGCGTCCAGCTTGCGTTAGACGTTGATCCAAGGCAGCCAGCTTTCAGGGAGAAGGCTTACAGCTATTCATCTCATCCCATGCATGCATCAGCCTTTCCAGAGATTTTAACAATGCAAGGAATTCGCAGGAGCAGGCGAAATATACACAAACACTGATGAGATGAAAAGCTGTAAGCCTTCTCCCTGAAAGCTGGCTGCCTTGGATCAACGTCTAGCGCAAGCTGGACGCCAAGGTATTCGTCCAGTGTGGTGAGAATGATAATGCACTGCGTACCTTGTTCCAAGGTTCGTAGGTTCGAGTCTCCTTCAGCCAGAGATCAGTGTTTGTGCATATTTCGCAAACACATGTACGCTCTCCCTGCCATTCTACTTTGATCCATACTCTCTAAATGACCAAATCACCTCAACAAATATTTTATATATATATAAAATATTAATATATATATATATTTATATAATATATTGTGTGTTGTTTTGTGTGTTGGGGGTGGTGTGTGTGTTTGGGGGGTGTGTGTTGTGTGTGTGTGTGTGTGTGTGTGTGTGTGTGTGTGTTTGGGGTTTTGTGTGTGTGTGTGTGTCGTGACGAATAGGCAGAACTTGCGATTTTGTCTTAAAAAGCAACCTCATTTTGCCAGTAAAACAAAAGAAAAAATTTTTGTATGCAATAACTTTTTGGGAAAAAACATTCTGAACCCAACGAAAAAATAATTTCATGGTTTATTTATTATTAAATTATTGTAAACAATTAAAAATATATTTGTTGGGTTGGGCTAAAATAAATTTTTCTTGTTATAAAAAGGGTTAGTAGTTTTCTAAGATTCTTCTGGCAAAAATAAATTTTTACATTAACATTAATAAAATTTTTTTTTCTTTAAAAAAATAAGAAAAAACTTAGAAAGGATTTAAATTTTTAAAATGAGTTCTTGCAATTTGACCAGTTTTACATATTCGGCACACATATATTTATTTAATATATAAATATATTAATAATTATATATAATATATTTATAAAAAAATACAAATATATAATTTTTAATGCAACCACGAAAAAGTGGTATTTTTAGCAACAAAGGGTTTCAAACCGGGATCGATCCCATGTTGTTTTTTATGGACAATTCTTTTATATACATTATAATCAAAACTAGTGGTAAACCCCAAAGAAGCTTCTTTTCCGGGGTAGTGTGAGCTTTTACACTTATCTCCCCACTACCCAGGTGAGGAATATCTCGAAGAAACATGAGTGCCACAGTGATATTTTAATCACATTTTTCTAGACAATTTATACATGTCACCCAAATCCAAAAAAAATATTCTGGGGGGTTGGCAGCTACACTTTATCTTCGAGGAAACTTTTTTTTAAAAATTTTGTGTTTTTTTCTGAACAAAATATTTTTCTAACTTTTTACAAGCTTATGTAGTTTTAATCTTTTAACACTGCGGGGGGCGGCGGGGGCGGCGGCATAAAAAATTTTTTTTACACCTAAAAATACCACTGAGGGGACTCTTCAAAAATTTTGCAATTTTTGCTCGCTCCATTGATATTTTTTAGTAATCGGGGTTTGAAAGACTTGGTAAAAAATGGCGATTTCGGAAAAGTAACGAAAGATCTATAAATATATACCAGAAGGGTGACTTTTTTAGGCAGAATTGAAATATTGACGAATTCTTTTTTTTCCCCAAAATTTGACACCAGAATATAATGCCCGAGACTCTCATTCAAATAATCCAAATTGGGTTATTTCAAGGCCATGCTACGACGATGTCCCCCTGAAAATATTTTTGGGTAATGGGAAAATATTTATTTTATGCCTAATTTTATAAAAAAACGAAAATAATTTCCTGTTCAAATTTTAAAAAAGATCTCCACAATTACCAGTGAATTTTCGTCGGTGAGGTGATAAAATTAAACGAGATTGAAAATAATTTAATTAGTGAAAATTTTTGAGTATCTCGAAATTTGCCTTGAGAGGGTTGTAACAAAAATATTAAAATTATGAAATTTCTCGAACAGTTTTTACAATTTTTTTATGTGAAAAAGATTTGTACTATATAAAACCCACAGAAAATAATTTATCAACATCCTAGATAAGTATATTTGAAGTTTCATTTGAAACTAAACAATTTATTGTTAGAATTTTGATGAAATATTGAAAAAAATTTTTCTGTGGCTGTGTTGTGTCCACCGGGCCTAACAAATTTTTAATGAGTTTCAAATATATCACAGAAAGACGAAAGGGGTTTCCTTGGGGAAAACGACAGGACTGAGGTGGGTGTGTGTGTGTGTGTGTGTGTGGGGTTGTGTGTGTGTGTGTTGGTTTTGTGTGTGTGTGTGTGTGTGTGTGTGTGTGGTGTGTGTTGTGTTTTGGTGGTGTGTGGTGTGTGTGTTTTTGTGTGTGTGTGGTGTGTGTGTGGGGTGTGGTGTGGGTGTTGTGGGTGTGGTGTGGGGTGTGTTGGGTGTGTGGTGTGTGTGTGTGTGGGGTGTGTGTGTGTGTTGTTTTGGTGGTGTGAGTGTGTGGTGTGGTGGTGTGTGTTGTGTGTGGTGGGGGTATAGTTTGTATAAGAATAGGGTTTTGGTGTTTGAAGATTGAGGAGATTTCCTGGAGGAAAAGGTAATGATTCAAGATATATCACGAGGAATACGTTAAGTTTTCCCATCTTGAAAAAAATTATCGCTATGTTTTGTATGGGGGTGGGGGTTTTGTGGTGGGGGGGTTGGTGGGTGTGGGTGTGTGTGGGGGGGGGTTTGGTGGGTGTGGGTGTGTGGGGGGGGGTTTTTGGGGGGTTTTGGGGTGTGGGGTCAACATAGGTCAGTCTTTGACCTCATTAATCCACCCGTGGATGGGATGGACTTTGGGCCGGTCGGAAATTACTTAAAACCTCTTTCTAGAGATCATGGGTTTCCTTAGGCATTTTAACTACAAAGGAACATTGTTGACAAAACTCAACACTGAGGATACCGCCATGAAGAAGGCGGTTTTTGTAGGGAAGTGATCTGCCATAACACGAAAATCTCCTTTAAATGTTTGGGGGTTGGTGGCACCGGTAATGGACCTGTTGTGGCTTTTTAAAAACAGGTAAAATAGTGTGTGTGTGTGTGACTTGTGCCCTCTTGTGTTTGATGTGACCTATTGGGGGTTGAAAAAACATGGTGCAATAGTGTTGGTGGTGGTGTGACTTGTGACCGTTGGTCTTTTTGTATCTGTTGGGGGGGGGGGGTTGTAAATCATTTGCTATTGTGTTGTGGACTTGTGCCCTTTGTATCTTGATGTGACCTGTTGGGGGTTGTAAAATATGATGCAATATGTGTTGTGATTTGTGACCTGTTGTTTTTTGATGTGCCCTGTTGGGGGGTTTAAAACTTTAAAGCAATAGTGTTTTATAACATGTTTTCTTGTTGTGCCCTGTTGTGATTTGTTGTATCTTGTTGGGGGTTATGAGTGAAAAAAATGGGTAGTTAGAGTTGTGAAAAGTTGTGAAAATTGGGATGTTATAAGAATGGAAAAATATGAAATACTTCTTAACAGTTTTTAAAAAAGAATGAACTAAAAATTCAAGGGATTCCTGATCAAGGGGAAAGATCAAAACAAGATAATATCTGTTATCAACAATGAGGGTGATATGCAACAAGAGGAAATTCAAAAGGGCATTTACAATCCACTGATCAGTGAATGCATTGTAGGAAAAGGCTATAGAAAACCGTAATTTTATTATTTTCAGCTTTGTATAAAAATTATGTTATTTCCCGTTTTTATAGTGTGTAAAAAATTATTTTTATATTCCTGCATTGTAATCAAAAAAATTTTTTTTTTCCCACCTAAAAATTATTTATATTTTTTTTTTCCTCAAGAAAATGAGATAAAGGGCAATGATACCCCCGACCTTTTGATTCTGACCGCGGTACCACAGTCTGGGGAGTAAGCTTCCAACCACATACCTCACAACCCCGGGAGTGTCCACAATAATTTGGGGGGTGATGAGCCCTAGAACATCGCCACGCTATCGAATAAATCCTAAACCCGGAAGATGATACCCAAACATGTACTTAACTAAATTATTTATTAAAGTTTGAGGCAAAACATATCAGGTAAATAAAAAAAGGTCATTTTTGTAATTAATTTAGTATTTGAGATTGAAGTGGGGAGAAAATTCGAAGTCTTTTTTTTTTTTTTGATCGATGAGGGAAGAAATTTTTAAAAGTTTTAGACAGAATTACAAGATGGGGAAGGGTTTTGGGGGTGGATTTAAACAATTAAATAATTTAGTTCAGAGTACAACTGGGGTCTGAAATGGATTACCCGAAGTTGAGAGGTGGGAAATAATTTTTGATCCAAAGACAAAAGGGGTTGTGTGTACTGTGCTGTTCCGACAAAATTGCACAAATTGGCAAAAATTGGTGTGATATATCCAAGCTTGTGAATACTCGGGGAGGTGCTTAAACTAGCAAAAACTTTATAGATGAATTTCCCTTACTGGTGACAAGTTAACATTTTGAAAAGAAAAATAAAGTTTCGTTAGTTTATCAGACGGATTAGGAGGAGCGTTTGTATCCTTTTTTTCCCATAAGGGTACAAAGGGAATTTTAAAAATACTGTGCAAATTATTGAGGGATGAGTCCACCTTTACTTTTAAGGATTTTGATGGGTACGTCAAACTGATCATGAAAAAAGTAATGTTAAGAAACTTTGCATAGTTGTTTAATGTATTACATACCAGGGGGAGTTAGTTATAAGCGAAGAGGATGTAAATCAAAAAAACCCCTCGTATTCCCTCCACAAGGTCAACGCCATTTAAAAAATTAATTTTATGCCATTCTAGCGAAAAAATAAGAGTTTTTATTTTTTAAAAGTGCCTTGATCGACTTGCTCTGCTGACAAAATTGAAGAAAGACAATATCATTGCTTATTGTTTACGTAATTTTGTTCAAGAAGGAACTGTGATTTCTTTTAAAGGTTACGGGGGGGGAGGACACTGCCCCATTTGTTTTAAATGAAAAGAAGAAGAGGTGGGAAAAAGGCAAAGGATTATATATCATATGAATGCGAAAAATGAAGTGCGTTTTGATTGGAAAACCACATGTGAATTATCGTGTAACCTTCCAAGATGCAAAACCCAAGTCCCGCCCATGATACAGGATACAGTTCAGTAATTGCATCGGGCATATTTTGTTCGTTGCAATTTGCAATGAAAAGATAAGAGAAAAAGTTTATTAATGTTTAGTCAAAATATTCCAAGATTTGGGGTAATTTTAAAAAATGAGAGGGGATAAATAAAAATTGGGGTTCCTTTCAAAAAAAACACTTAAATTTTTAAGAGTTTAAGTGTTTGTTATATTTCAGTTTCTCTGAGTTTGGTAAATGGATGTTTTTCCCCATTTAGCAGAACATTTAAATCAAGGCAGGTAATCATTTCAATGAGCACCAATGTACTCTTATTAGAAGGGCAAACAGGGCTATGTTTTATAAATTTATTGACTTTTAAAAAAGAAAATCGGGGAAACAAAAATTTGCCAGAGAAATTTTCTTAATTCCCCTTGGGGAGAAAAAAATCACAGTACCAGAAGATTATAAAGGTTAATTGCCCCAGATTTTTTCCCCAGTTGTATCTAAACAGATGGGGGTTTGTTACTTTTTTATCTAAAACCAAAAAAATTCATTAACCAAATTTTATAAGTTAACCCAATGGTTTTTGAAAAAAAAAAAAAGAAAAAGATAATTCCCTGTTTTTTTAAAAAAAGGAAATCAAAGGGGGATTGAATAAATTTATTTAAAAATTTAAACCCAAGTAAATTGGGTACCTAAAACGACAATTTAATTTTCCTGTTAATATCCCCCAATTTAAAAAAAAATTAAAGAAGAAAGTAATCTTTTTTTGGGGTTTCTGATTGAGGGGGAAAAGGGTTAGTAGAAGTCCCAAAAAAATAAACCGATAGTGGCGAAAAAATCTTCCAAAAATTACCCAAATAAATTTGGAATTTTCCCTTTTTCGATTTTTTGGTGAGTAGAAAGACCCCAAATTTAAAAATACAAAATTTATTGGGGGGCCCTTCAAAAAACTATTATTTTGGAACCACCTTTTAACAATTTTTAATAAAAAAGTTATGAGAAATAATTTAAAATAGGAAAAAATTAAGCCCCTTCATTGAACTTTTGAAAAAAATTAACAATAATTTTCAAAAAACAAAGATTGAGCCAAAAAATTAAGGTGAAAACTTTTCCTAGGTTTTAAAACATTTTTTAAAAAATTGGGGAAAAAAAAAGGGATTTGTCGTTAAACCAAATTAAAGGGTTTAAATTCCCGGGTTTTTTTTTTTGGTGGTGTTTGTTTTTTTGGTTGTTTTTTTGGGGGGTTTTGTACAGAATGCAAAAAGATTTTGTTTATGAATTAAAGAGAGAACCTTGGGTAGAATATATGGTTTTTTTTTAAATTTGAGTCACGATCATCCTTTATATGATAATAGTGGGAAAAGGGTGGTTAGGATAATTGAAATCTGAAATGATTATTATAATATTAAATGAGTTGGTTGCTCTGAAAAAAAAAGTTTTGGGGTGTGAAATGACGGGAAACAATAAGTCAGTAGAGACTTTTCAGACCTTGTTAACTCAGGGTGGTATAAAAATTTTTCAAAAAAATTTGATAAAGAACTTTTGAAGTGTAAGTATTAGTAAAATCCAGGAAGGGATGTAGGTAAGGCTAAGATGAGGGTTTTCGCCTTTGATGATTTAAAGGTACACTTTGGGCACCCGACATTATCTGGCTTTTGGGCCACTGAGGAAAAACCCGATGGACACCCTGATGAACACCCTGAGGGGCACCCGATGGACACCCTTTAGGACACCCCATATTTCCGCACTAAACAAAAAGACTAAACAACCCCGCTGTGTTTACATAAACAATTGTGAATATTTCCACTAGACGTAGTAAAACGTTAAATGTAAAAAAATTGAAAAAAATTTTTTACTAAGGGAAAAAGTAATTTTTTGTATTGAAAAATATTTCAACCCGGAGTCCAAATTATTTCAACCCAGGAGTCCAAAATTTTTACAACCCGGAGTCCCCAAAGATTACAACCCAGGGGTAAATGTATTAAACCCCGGAGTCCAAATGATTACAACCCCGGAGTCCAAATGTATTACAACCCCGGGGGGGCCAAATTTTACAACCCCGGAGTCCAAAAAGTATTTCAACCCCGGATCCAAATGTATTTCAACCCGGAGTCCAAAGTATTCAACCCAGGATCCAAAGATACAACCCAGGAGTCCAAATGTATTACAAACCCCCCCGTCCAAATGTATTACAACCCAGGATCCAAATGTATTACAACCCAGGATCCAAAAGTATTTCAAACAGGAGTCCAAATTATTACAACCCAGGGTCCAAAATTTTTCAACCCCGGGGTCCCAAAAGATTTCAACCCAGGGGTCCCAAAAGTATTACAACCCCGGAGACCAAATGTATTCAAACCCCGGATCCCAAAAGTATTTCAACGCAGGGGTCCAAAATGTATTACAAAACCCCGGATCCAAAAGTATTACAAACCCCGGATCCAAAAGTATTACAACCCAGAGTCCAAATGTATTCAACCCAGGATCCAAAAAGATTTCAACCCAGGAGTCCAAATGATTACAACCCAGAGTCCCAAAAGTATTTCAACCCAGAGTCCAAAATTTTTACAACCCAGGAGACCAAAGTTTACAACCCCGGGGTCCAAAAAGTATTACAACGCAGAGTCCAAAAGTATTACAACCAGGAGTCCCAAAAGATTACAACCAGGGGTCCCAAAAGATTAAAACCCGGATTTCCCAAAAGTATTAAAACCCAGGAGTCCAAATGTATTACAACCCCGGACCAAATTTTTAAACCCCCCGGGTCCAAATTATTCAACCCGAGTCCAAATTATTACAACCCCGGAGTCCAAAAGATTTCAACCCCGGATCCAAAAGTATTTCAACCCCGGAGTCCAAATGTATTACAACCCCCGGGGCCAATGTATTACAAACCCAGGAGTCCCAAAAGTATTACAAAACCCGAGTCCAAATGTATTACAACCCAGGGGTCCAAAGATTACAACGCAGGGGTCCAAATGTATTAAACCCGGATCCAAAATTTTTACAACCCAGGAGTCCAAAAGTATTACAACCCCGGAGTCCAAATGTTTTTTAACCCCCGGGGTCCAAAAAGATAAACGAGGAGTCCAAAAGAATTACAACCCAGGAGTCCAAATTATTACAACCCCGGAGTCCCAAAAATATTAAACCCAGGAGTCCCAAAAATATTACAACCCAGGGGTCCAAATTATTACAACCCAGGAGTCCAAAAGTTTACAACCCAGGATCCCAAAAGTATTACAAAACCCCGGAGTCCAAATGTATTTTTAAAACCAGGAGTCCAAAAGTTTACAAACCCGGAGTCCAAAGTATTAAAACCCGAGTCAAAAGTATTACAACCCAGGATCCCCAAAGTTTTCAACCCAGGAACCCAAAATTTTTCAACCCAGGAGTCCAAAAAGTTTACAAAGCAGGGGTCCAATGTATTACAACCCCGGAGTCCCAAAAGTATTACAACCCAGAGTCCAAATGATTTCAACCCGGGGGTCCCAAAAGTATTCAACCCCGGGGTCCCAAATGTTTACAACCCAGGAGCCAAATGTATTTACAACGCAGGACCCCAAATTTTTACAACCCAGAAGTCCAAATGTATTACAACCCAGGAGTCCAAATGTATTACAACCCAGATCCAAAAGTATTTAAAACCCCGGAGTCCCCCAAAAGTATTACAACCCAGGGTCCCAAAAGTATTACAACCCGGAGTCCAAAGTATTACAACCAGGAATCCAATGATTACAACCCAGGGTCCAAAAGTATTACAACCCAGGAGCCAAATGTATTACAACCCGGATCCAAATGTATACAACCAGGATCCAATTATTACAACCCCGGGCCAAAAGTATTTCAACCCAGGAGTCCCCAAAGTATTACACCCCGGAGTCCAAATTTTACAACCCAGGAGCCCAAAAGTATTACAACCCAGGAGTCCAAATGTTTTCAACCCAGGGGGTCCCAAATGTTTTCAACCCCGGGGTCCAAATGTATACAACGCAGGATCCAAATGTTATTACAACCCCGGAGCCCAAAAGTATTACAACCCAGGGTCCAAAAGTATTACAACCCGGGTCCAATGTATACAACCCCGGGTCCAAAGTTTTACAAACCCCGGAGTCCAAATGTATTTCAAAGAGGAGTCCAATGTATTACAAACCCCGGGCCCCAAAAGTATTACAACCCGGGGTCCCCAAAGTATTTCAACCAGGAGCCAAAAGTATTTCAACCCAGGAGTCCAAAAGTATTACAACGCAGGAGTCCAAAGTTTACAACCCAGGAGTCCCAAAAGTATTACAACCCAGGAGTCCCCAAATTTTTACAAAACCCGGAGTCCAAATGTATTTCAAACCCCGGGGTCCAAATGTTTACAACCCGGGGGCCAAATGTATTACAACCCAGGAGTCCAAAAGTATTACAAACCCCGGAGTCCAAAGTATTACAACCCAGAGTCCAAAGTATTACAACCCCGGAGCCAAATGTATTACAACCCCGGAGTCCAAAAAGTTTACAACCCAGGAGTCCAAATGTATTTCAACCCAGGGGTCCAAATGTATTACAACCCAGGGGTCCAAAGTATTTCAACCGGGCCAAATGTATTACAACCCCGGATCCAAATGTATTCAACCCCGGAGTCCCAAAAGTATTACAACCCCCGGAGCCAAATGTATTTCAACCCAGGGTCCAAATGAATTCAACCCAGGGGTCCAAAGTATTACAACCCCGGAGCAAATGTATTTCAACCCGGGGTCCAAATGTATTTAAAAACCCAGAGTCCAAATGTATTCAACCCAGGAGTCCAAATGTATTACAAACCCCGGAGTCCAAAGTATTACAACCCAGGAGTCCAAATGTATTTCAACCCAGGGGTCCAAAATTTTATTACAAACAGGAGTCCAAAAGTATTACAACCCGGGGTCCAAATGTATTTCAACCCAGGAGTCCAAATGTATTAAACCCCGGACCAAATGTATTACAACCCAGGAGACCAAATTATTACAACCCCGGAGTCCAAATGTATTCAACGCAGGAGTCCAAATGTATTACAACCCCGGACCAAATGTATTCAACCCCGGAGCCCAAAATTTTTACAACCCAGGGGTCCAAAAGTATTACAACCCCGATTTTCCCAAAAGTATTACAAACCCCGGATCCAAAGTATTACAACCGAGCCCAAAAGATTACAACCCCCGGTCCCCCCCCCAAGATTACACCCCCGGGGTCCAAAAGTATTCAACCCGGAGTCCAAATTATTACACCCAGGGTCCAAATGTATTACAACCCCGGATCCAAATGTATACACCCCCGGATCCAAAAGAATTACAACCCAGGGGGCCAAATTATTCAACCCGGAGTCCAAATTTTAAAAACCCCGGAGTCCAAATGATTACAACCCAGGATCCAAATGTTTTCAACCCCGGGGTCCAAAAGTATTACAACCCAGGGTCCAAAAGTATTACAACGCAGGAGTCCAAAAGTATTCAACCCAGGAGTCCAAATGTATACAACCCAGGGGTCCAAATGTATTAAACCCAGGAGCCAAATGTATTACAACCCCGGAGTCCAAAGTAACAAAGAAAGGGGCCAAAGTATTACAAACCCGGGGTCCAAATTTTATTACAACCCAGGGGCCAAAAGTATTACAACCCGGAGTCCAAATGTTTACAACCCCGGATCCCAAAAATATTACAACCCAGGGTCCAAATGTATTCAACCCAGGAGTCCAAATGTATTACAACCCGGATCCCAAAAGTATTAACCAGGGGGCAAAAAAGTATTACAACCCAGGAGTCCCAAAAGTATTACAACCCAGGGGTCCCAAAATTATTACAACCCAGGGGTCCAAATGTTTACAACCCGGGGACCAAAATTATTTCACCCAGGAGTCCAAAAGTATTACAACGCAGGATCCCAAAAGTAATTTCAACCCAGGGTCCAAAGATTACAACCCGGAGTCCAAAAGTATTTCAACCCAGGAGCCCCAAATTATTTTCAACCCAGGGTCCAAAAGTTTTACAACCAGGAGTCCAAATGATTACAAAGCAGGAGCCCAAATGTATTACAACCAAAGTCAAATGTATTACAACCCCGGAGTCCAAAAGTATCAACCCAGGGGTCCAAAATTATTTCAACCCAGGGGTCCAAATGTTTACAACCCAGGAGTCCAAATGTATTACAACCCCGGATCCAAAGTATTTTCAACAAGAAATCCAAATGTATTACAACCCAGGAGTCCAAAAGATTACAACCCCGGAGTCCAATGTATTAAACCCAGGAGTCCAAAAGTATTACAACCCAGGAGTCCCAAAAGTATTACAACCCAGGGGTCCAAAAGTATTACAACCCCGGGGCCAATGTATTACAACCCCGGAGACCCAAAAGTATTACAACCCAGGGGTCCAAATGTATTACAACGCGGAGTCCAAATGTATTACAACCCCCGGGGCCAAATGTATTTCAACCCAGGAGTCCCCAAAAGATACAACCCAGGAGTCCCAAATGATTACAACCCCGGAGTCCAAATGTATTTTCAACCCAGGAGGGCCAAATGTATTACAAACCCCGGAGTCCAAATGTATTACAACCCAGGGGCCAAAGTATTACAACCCCGGATCCAAATGTATTAAACCCCGGAGTCCAAATGTATTTCAACCCGGGGGTCCAAAAATTTTTACAAACCCCGGAGTCCAAATGTTTACAACCCAGGGGTCCAAATGTATTACAACCCAGGAGTCCAAATGTTACAACCCGGAGTCCAAATGATTACAACGCAGGGTCCAAAAAGTATTACAAACCCCGGGGTCCCAAAAGTATTACAACCCGGAGTCCAAATTATTACAACCCCGGATCCAAATGTATTACAACCCCGGATCCAAATGTATTACAACCAGGAGTCCAAAGTTTTACAAACCCCGGGGTCCAAAAATATTAAACCCAGGGGTCCAAATGTATTTCAACCCAGGAGTCCAAAAGATTACAACCCCGGGGCCAAAAGTTTCAACCCCGGGGTCCAAATGTATTAAACCCAGGGTCCAAATGTATTTCAACCCAGGAGTCCAAATGTTTTACAACACAGGGGCCCAAAAATATTAAACCAGGAGTCCAAAATTTTTACAACCCGGAGCCAAATGTATTACAACCCCGGAGCCAAATTATTACAACCCCGGAGACCCAAAATTTTTCAACCCAGGAGTCCAATGTATTTCAACGCAGGAGTCCAAAAGTATTACAACCCCGGAGTCCAAATGTATTTCAAACCCCGGGTCCAAAAGTATTACAACCCGGAGTCCAAATTATTTCAACCCAGGAGTCCAAATTATACAACCCCGGGGTCCAAATGTATTACAAAGAGGAGCCCCAAAAATTAAAACCCAGAAATCCCAAAAGTATTACAACCCAGGAGTCCAAAGTATTACAACCCCGGAGTCCAAATGTATTACAACCCGGGGTCCAAAGTATTTCAACCCAGGGGTCCAAAAGTATTACAACCCAGGGGTCCAAATTTATTACAACACAGGATCCAAAGTATTTAAACCCGGAGTCCAAATGTTTACAACCCAGGGGTCCAAATTATTAAAACCCCGGATCCAAATTATTACAACCCCGGAGCCAAATGTATTACAACCCGGATCCAAAATTTTTTACAACGCAGGGTCCAAATGTATTAAACCCCCGGAGTCCAAATGTATTACAACCCGGGGTCCAAAGTATTACAAACCCGGACCAAAAATTTTCAACCCCGGAGTCCAAATGTATACAACCCCGGAGTCCAAAAAGTATTACAAAGCAGGGGTCCAAATTATTACAACCCAGGAGTCCAAAGTATTTAAACCCCGGAGTCCCCAAAAGTATTACAACCCAGGGTCCAAAGTATTACAACCCCGGGGTCCAAAAGTATTAAACGCAGGAGCCCAGCCCCCCAGGGCCCCAAAAGTTTACAACCCCGGGGTCCAAATGTATTACAAACCCCGGAATCCCAAAGTATTACAACCCAGATCCAAATTTTTACAACCCCGGGTCCAAAAGTATTACAACCCCCGGAGTCCAAATGTATTTCAACGCAGGGTCCAAAAGTATACAACCCAGGTCCCAAAAGTATTACAAACAGGAGTCCAAAAGTATTACAACCCCGGAGTCCAAAAGTATTACAACCCCGGAGCCAAATTTTACAACCCCGGAGTCCCAAAAGTATTACAACCCCGGGGTCCAAATGTAAATTTCAACCCCGGGGTCCAAAAGTATTCAACCAGGGTCCAAATGATTTCAACCCGGGGTCCAAATGTATTACAACCCAGGAGTCCAAATGTATTTCAAACCCAGGAGTCCAAATGTATTACAACCCAGGGGTCCAAAGTTCCCCGGGGGCCAAAAGGTGTTATCCTGGGGTAAAGGGAGCAAAAAAACCAGCAGAAAAATTTTGACTTATATTTTCCTTTACCCAAATTTAGAACAAATATGTCCCAAAAGGGGGGGCCCCCCGGGAAGGAAATAAAATGGGGGGGGTTAAATTGGGATTTTTGGGGGGGGGGGGGGGGGGGGGGGGGGGTTTTATTGGTAAGTTATGGTTGGGGGGGTGAATAAGTATGGTTTGTGGTTGGGGGAGATAAAATGTAATGGGTTGAATGGGGAAGAAGGGGACCCTAACCCTTTGCATGTACAAAATGTGTAACAAATTACAAATTTTTGGGGGAAATGAATTTGGGTGTAAATTTTCCAATGATTTCCGCTTTTTTCATTACATTTTTGTAAACAAAACCTTGTAAAAAATTTGTGTAAAAAAGACACTAAAAACACTAGGTGTTTACGCAAAAATTTTTTTCCCAAATTTTTCACACCATTTGGGGGTAAAGTATACCAGGGTATTACCCTAAAAAATTTGGGTCCCCCGACTGATTTTGACATGTTGGTGTTTACAGGTTGAAATCAACCATTTGGTGGTAAACCCTGACGGGCTGGGAATGTTTACCGTAGCGCCACACACAGGTGTTTACCAGAAATACGAATATTTACTTATATACGAATTAAAATATCGTGAAAAAACTTGATCCGGGAGCTGGAGCTCGACCCTAGATTAGGGGAGATATCTTAAAATAAAAAATTGGGATAGACCCAAAAATTGAAGTAAAGAATTGAAAAATTTGGCAACACTCGAAAAAATAAAAAAATTGGAAAATTTGGCAACACATTCGAATTTTTTTTTGGCAACACTCCTGGAATATTTTGTAACCCCCGATGGAATATGCCCTTAGGGGGTAGGAGGCAGGGTCATGGGGAGGAGGAAAAAAATGGGGGAAGGGTGGTCGAGGGAGGCGAAAGGGAGTCCCTAAAAATGAAAGGGAAGCCCCCAGTAAAAAAAATTCCTTGCTCTGGCACTTTGTAATAAAGTTGGTAGAATTACCGACAATATGTAAAGTAAAAGGACACAAGTGCAACTAATGTGACATTTATTGTGGCAACGTTTCGCTCTCCAGGAGCTTTATCAAGCCATTACCTGGTAATGGCTTGATATAGCTCCTGGAGAGCGAAACGTTGCCACAATAAATGTCACATTCGTTGCACTTGTGTCCTTTTACTTTACACTCTGGCACTTTCCCCGCTACTGCCTTTGTTTGAAAGTTTGCAATATATTCTTAGTGTACAGTAAATTCTCATCTCAAACATGCTGCTTCTTCAGACTTTCTTATAATTTCATGAACTAAATAAGAATGCTTATTGTGTCCTTGTTTATTATCGTATTAAATATTCTTATTTGGTTATGCTTTCTATATCAAAATAATTCACATATATTACTAATAATAAAGGTCTCAGAACATAATATTCTTGAAGTAAATACACCATTTACTACACAGGTTGTGTCTACCATCATTTATTCAGTTCCTACAGTACGTTCACTCTGTATATTTCTTATAACGTAGTATTTCCTCTGCTAAATAGGTATATCATGTGAAGGTCGCTTCCTTCATGTCTCTGTTGTGTTCTTCTGATACAGAAGGCAGTTATCCCGTTAATGCCATCCACGATGCTCTCAAATTAGGCGTTATTTTCTCAAGGCGCACTAAAGAGCTGCCGCCTTAACCCTGGGATGAAAGGCAGCCATTACAGCAGCCGCTGGAGGTTCCTCGTAACTTCAAAAGATTTTCCTATCAGCTCCTTTGACAGATTTAAGATAAAATTGTCCATTAAAATACTAAAAGTAATTCCATACATATATATAAACGATCAAACAGCTTTATATACAAGAATATGCGCCACAA
>NC_069472.1:1711687-1726687 GCF_026875155.1 Cherax quadricarinatus | reverse complement strand
CAACAATACATTATACAACAATATATATAAAAATATAAAAAATATAAATATATAATTATATATATATATATATATATCTATATTTATATTGTGGTGTGTGTGTGTGGTGTGTGTGTGTGGAGTGTGTGTGTGTGTGTGTGTGTGTGTGTGTGTGTGTGTGTGTTGTGGATTGTGTGTGTGTGTGTTTTGTGTGTGTGTGTATGTGTGTGTGTGTGTGTGTGTGTGTGGTGTGTGTGTGTGTGTGAGAGAGATAGAGGAAAGAAGGAGAGAGAGAGAAAAAAATGTATGTAACTATGTGAATCTAAAGCGTACCATGGAGAAAACAAGATATAATAACAAGAAAAAAAGACAACAGATAACAATTAAAAACATACATACAGGAAGACTGTGAAAGTTTACTCGTGGACAGTAATTTTGATACACCAAAAAAAACGTTAAATAAATACACTTTAAACTGCTAAATAAATCGAATAAATAATAATTAATATGGATGCAAAATGAAATATAAATAGTAGTCCGAAATTGTTTACTAAGTGCCAGAGCTTCGTGGCGACCTTGGGTGATGAGGTCTCTCGTCTAGGTATTCTGCGGTCAAGCTGTCCAGGAGGATGTTAATGCTGGCGCATATTTCTGCTTGTCCTCCGTCCAGTAATAACATATAACTGTTCCTCGTTGTTCTCATGGGATGTTGTCTTGGTCCTTGTGTAGGTTTTTCTCTCTCTCGTTGTTGTCCTCTCCTTCGGTTGTTGTCCTGTTCCTTTCGTGTTTGTCCTCTCCTTCCCGGTTGTTGTCCTCTCCTTCGGTTGTTGTCCTCGTCCTTGTGTTGTAGTCTGATCCTTGTGTTGTTGTCCTCTACTTAGTTGTTTGTCCTCTCCTTTGTTGTTGTCTGGTCCTTGTGTTGTGTCCTCTCCTTGTGTTAGTCGAGTTGTCCTCTCGTGTAGTTTTCTGGTCCTTGTGTTGGTGACCTAGGTAAGTGGTGAATGTGAATATCCGAGGGAACAAGATGGTCACCTGAAGCCATGACCAGTGAGGCAATTAATAACATAATGATCTCCCTTTCAAACTTCAAGATTCTTACGAGAACTTCAAAGAACTTCGGAGAACCTTCAAGAACATCAAGAGCTTCGTCGATACCTTTTCAAGAACTTCAAGAGCTTCCGAGACCTTCAAGAACTTCAAGATCTTCGAGAACTTCAAGAACTTCTAGACCTTCAAGCATCGAGACCTTCAAAAACTTCAAGAACTTCGAGGCCCTCAAGTACTTCACCTTCACTCACCTTCCTTCACCCTGCACCCTCACCACATGCCCATTACTCCACACCACCAATCCTCACCCTCACCACCAGTCAATCACCCTCACCACCAGTCCATCACCTCACCACCAACAGTCATCACCCTCACCAAATTCCATCATCTCCACCAACAGTCCATCACCCTCACCAAGAGTTCCATCACAGTCGTCAATCGTTTCGACAACAATCGTCAGTCGATCATCACAATCGTCGTCGTTTCATCACAATCGTCAGTCGTTCGTCACAATCGTCAATCGCCGTCACAAACGTCATCGATCATCACAATCGTCATCGTATCATACACAATCGCAGTGGTTCATCACAATCGTCAATCGTTCGTCACAATCGTCAATCGTTCATCACAATCGTCAGTCGTTCATCACAATCGTCAGTCGTTCATCACAATCGTCAGTCGTTCGTCACAATCGTCAGTCGTTCGTCACAATCGTCAATCGTTCTTCACAATCGTGCAATAGTTCGTCACAATCGACAGTCCGTACTAACAGCGTCAGTCGATCATCACAATCGTCCGTCCGTTCAACCACAAGCGTAGAACTTCCTTGCAATCGTACAATTCGTTAGTCACATCGCAGTCGTTTATGCAAAAGCGTCAGTCATTCATCACAATCGTCAGGCATTCATAAAAATCGTCAGTCATTCATCGCAATCGTCAATCGTTTATCACAATCGTCAGTCGTTCATCACAATCGTCAGTCGTTCATCACAATCGTCAGTCGTTCATCACAATCACCAGTCATCGCCACCAGGCAATCACCCTCATCAACAGCTCAATCACCCTCACCACAGGTCAGTCACCTCCGAATCATCACCCCTTACCACCTGTATTTCAACCCTCACCACCAGTCATTCACCCACACCATCCAGTCCATCACCTCACCACAAGTCCTTCCCCCACCATCAGTCCATCACCCTCACAAAAGTCCTTCACCCTCACCACCAGTTCCCCACCCTCAACCACCAGTCCCCCCCCACCCCCCCGCCTTCACCCTCACCCCCAGTCCTTCACCCTCACCACCAGTCCCCAACACCCTCACCACCAGTCCCATCACCCACACCACCAGTCCAACACCCTCACACCACCAGTCCTTCACCTCTCACCACCAGACCAACACCCTCACCACCATCCATCACCCACCCACCATCCAACACCCTCCAACACCAGTCAGTCCTTCAACCCTCACCACAGTCCAACACCCTCACCACCAGTCCATCACCCACACCACCAGTCCAACACCCTCACACCATCCTCACCCTCACCACATTCCAAACCCTCACCACCATCCCATCAACCACACCACCAGTGAATCACCTTCATCATCATCCATAACCCTTCAGCAAACATCAGTCTCACCACCAATCCTTCACCTCACCACCAGTCCTTCAACCATCACCACCAGTCCATCACCCTCACACACCATTCATCACCCTCACCACAGTCCATCATCCCCTTCCGCGAGTCCAACTCCCTCACCACAGTCCAACACCCTCACCATCAGTCCATCACCCTCACCGCCAGTCCCATCACCCCTCATGGGCCAGTCCATCAACCCTCACCAAGTAATTCATCAACAATCGTCGAGTCAGTCGGTAACAACCGTCAGTGTTCATCACAAGCGTCCAGTTGTTCATCTCAATCGTCAGTCTTCATCAAAAGCGCCAGTCGCTTCACCACAATCGTCAAGTCGTTCATGCTCAATCGTCAGATCGTTCATCACAATATCGTCAGTCGTTCATCACAGTCTTCAGTCGCTCATCACAATCGTCAATCGTTCGTCACAATCGTAAGTCGTTCGTCACAATCGTCAGTCGTTCATCAAAATCGCAAGTCGTTCATTACAATCGTCAGTCGTTCATCGCAAGCGTCAGTCCGCTCATCACAATGCGCAATACGTTCACTCACAATATTCAGTGTTTTCATCTCAATCGGTGAGTCGCCGTCACAATCGTCCACAGGTCGTCACCCCTCACAAACCCACCATCACTCTCTCCACCAGTCCATCACCATCACCACCAGTTCATCACTTTCACCAATCATCACACTCACAACCAGTCCATCACACACACGGCCAATCCATCACCAATCACCACCAGTCCCATCAACCCTAACCCTCAGTCCATCACTCTCACCACACAGTCAACGACACCTACCGCCAGTCCCATCACCATCAACCACCAAAAAAAGGTCCATCCTTTGCACCAGTATTCCCATCACACTCACCGCCATCCATCACCCTCACCACAGTCCATCACCTCACCATCACTCCATCACTCTCACACCAACAGTCCATCACCCTTTCACCACCCGTCATCACCCTCACCACCATCCATCACCCACAAAACCAGTCCCATCACCCTCACCAGCCCTCCACGATCCTCACCCTCACCATATCCATCACTCCTCACCATGAGTTCATCACTCCTCACCGCCAGTCCATCACACTCACCACCAGTCCATCACCTTCCACCAATTTTTCCATCACCCTCACCATCAGTCCGTCACCTCACACCAACAGGTCCATCAACCACAACCATCCAGTCCATCACCATCACCATCAGTCCATCACCCTCACCACCAGTCCTCAAACCCTCACCATAAGTCCATCACACTCACCACCGTCCAACCCCCTCACCATCAGTCATCAATCCTCACCACCAGTCCAACACCCTCACCTCAGTCCCATCACTCTCCACCACCAGTCCATCACCCTCACCACCATCCATCAACCCTCACACACCAGGTCCATCACCCTCAACCACCAGTCCAACACCCACACCACCAGTCCATCACCCTCACCACCAGTTCATCACCCTCACCACAAGTCCATCACACTTCCTCGCCTCCAAGTTCATCACTCCTCCACGCACCATCCAACACCATCACCATCAGTCCATCACTCTCACACATCAGTCCATCACCCTCACCACCTATCCATCCCATCACCAAAAAGTCCAACACTCTACCACAATCCCATCAACCCTCACAACCAGTCCATGAACCTCACCACCAGTCCATCACCCTCACCACCAGTCCATTAACGCCTCAATACCAGTTCCATCGACCATCAACCACCATCCATCACCCTCAGAACAGTCCATCATCCTCCACCGCACAGTCCATCACCCTCACCACCCCAGTCCATCACCCTCACCACCAGTCCATCACCCTCAACCATAAGTCCACACAGCACTCACCACCAGTTCCAACACCCTCACCATCATCCATCACCACACACCACCATCCCTCACCCTCACCACCAGTCCATCACCTCAAACTCACCAGTCCATCACCCTCACCACCAGTCCATCACCCTCACCACCAGGTTTTTCCATCACCCTCACCACCAGTTCATCACCCTCACCACACCACAAGTCCATCAACCCTCGCCTCCAGTTCATCCCCTCACCACCCATCAAACCCTCAACCATCAGTCCATCACTCTCAACCATCAGTCCCATCACCCTCACCACCTAGTCCATCACCATCACCAAAAGTCCATACACCCTCCAACACCCAGTCCATCACATCACCAACATTCCATCATCACTCAACACCAGTCCATCACCCTCACCCCACCAGCCATCACCCTCACCACCAGTCAATCATACTCACCACCAGCCCATCACCCTCACCACCAGTTCATCACCCTCACCACAAGTCCATCACCCTCGCCTCCAGTTCATCACCTCACCACCAGTCCAACACCTCACCATCATCCATCATCCTCACATAGAACCAGACCATCCCCAACACAAAAGATCCATCACCCTCAACACCATCCCATCACCATCAACAACAGTCCATCACCCTCAACACCAGACCATTCACACCTCACCACCACCCCACACCCTCACCACCAGTCAATCATACTTCAACCACCACCCACACCCTCACCACCATTCTATCACCCTCACCATCAGTCCATCAGCCTCACCACCAGTCAATCTCCCTCAACACCATCCATCACACTCACCACCAGTCCATCACCCTCCAACCACCAGTCCAACACATTCAAAAACAGAAAATCTCCATCACCATCAGTCCATCACACTCACGCATACTCCATTCTCTCACCATCATATCAATCACAATCACCAACATCATCACAATCACCACCATTCCATCACAACTCACACCAGCCCCACCCTCATCCACCTTAGTCCTCACCCTCCACCACCATCCCATCACCCTCACCACCAGTCCTCACACTCCAACCAGTCCATCACCCTCACCACCATCCATCACCCACACCCCCAGTCCCAACACACTCACCACCAATCCATCACGCCCTCACGCACCAGTTCAACACCCTCACCACCAGTTCATCACCCACGACCACCCAGTCTCCACCCTCACCACCATCCATTACCCTCACCACCATTCATCACCCCTCACCACCAGTCCTATCACCATCACCACAAAGTCTCACACCACTCCACAAGTCCATCAACCCCTCACCACCAGTCCATCACCCAAACCCACCAGTTCATCACCCTCACCACCAGTCTATCACCATCACCACAAGTCCCTCACACTCTCCACAAGTCCATCACCCTTCACAGCAGTCCATTCACCATCACCACAAAGCCCATCACACCACCACCAATCCCATCACCCTCACTACCAGTCCAAAAACCTCACACCAGTCCAACACAGAACACACTCACCACCAGTCCACCACCTTCACCACCACTTTCACAACCCTCCGCACCAGTTCCACCACCCCAACCACCCAGTCCCTCACTCCACAAAACCAGTCCATCACCCTCACCACCCAGTCCATCAACCCTCACCACCAGTCCAACACACTCACCACCAGTCCCCTCACTCTCACCACCAGTCCACCACCCCTCACCACCCAGTCCATCACCCACAAACCATCCATCATCCACAACCACCAGTCCATCACCCTCACCGACCAGTCCACACACTCACCACCAGTCCAACACCCTCACCACAGTCCACACCATCACCACCATTCATACCCATCCCCACCAGTTCATCAACCCTCACCCCCAGTCCACCCCCTCACCACAGTCCATCACCCTCAACCACCATCCACCACCATCACCACCATTTCATCACCCTCACCACCACTCGTCACACACAACATTAGTCCATCACACCTCACCACCATTCCACCACCTCAATCCACCAGTCCATCACCCTCACCCCCCATTCCATCACACCTCACCACCCAGACTTCCACCACCCTTCAACACCAGTCCATCACTCTCACACACCAGTCCAACCACCTTCACCACCATTTCATCACCCACACCACCACTCCATCACAACACACACATTAGTCCATCACCTCACCACCAGTCCATCACCCCTCACCACCAGTCCGTCATCCCTCCACCAGTTCATCACACTCAACCACCATCCCCATCACCCCCTCACACACCAGTTTCCATCACTCTCACCACCCGTCCCATCACCCTCATCACCAATCCACAACCCTCACCACAGTCCATCCTCTCACCACCAGTTCAATCACCTTACCACCAGTCCATCACACTCACCAACAGTTCATCACCCTACCCACCATCCCATACTCCCTCACCACCCCATCACACTCACGCACCTGTCCATCCACCTCACCACCAGTCCATCATATTCACCACAGTCCATCTTCCCTCACCATGAGTCCTCCACTTTCACCACCAGTCCGCATCACACTCACCACCCATAACCATTTCTCTCAACACACAGTCCCCATCACCCTCACACCAGGCCATCGCCATCACGACCGAGGCACATCACCATCACCCCACAATCCATCTCCCTCACCACCAGTTTTCATCACCGACATCACCATTTCCAACACAATCACCATCAGTCCAATCACCCTCAACCACTAGGCATCACCCTCACACCAACCATCACATCACCACAAGCCATCACCATCCCCACAAATTCAACTCCCTCACCACCAGTTCATCACCGACCCATCAGACCATCACACTCATCAACAAGTCCTTCACCCCCTCTACCACTAGGCCATTCACCCACACCACCAGTCCCATCACCCTCCATCCACAAGTCCCCATCACTCTCACCTCCAGTCCATCACCCTCAACACCAGTCCCATCACCCTCACTCCAGTCCATCACCCTCCACCAACCAGTCCATCACCCTCACAACACCATACCATCAGTCTCACCAACAGTCCAACACCCTCACCAAAGTTCATTCACAGTCGTCAAACGTAACGGTCACAATCGTACAGTCGTTCATACACAATCGTCAGTCTTCATCACAATCGTCAGACTTTCTTCAAAATCGTCAATTCGTTCGTCACAATCGTCCATCCGTTCACAAAATCTGTCATCGTTTCATCACAATCGTCAGACGTTCACACAAGTCGTCATCGTCATCACAATCGTCAGTCGTTCATCACAATCATCAGACGCACAACACATCGACATCGTCATCAAATCGTCCATCGTTCATCACAAGCTTCAGGTCGCTCATTGCAATCGTCAATCAATCGTGTGGCAGGATGGGAACAATCGCAGTCGTTCATCACCAAATCGCAGTCGTTCGTCAAAATCGTCAATCGTTCATCACAATTCGCTCGTCAAGCATTCATCAAAATCGTCAGTCCTTCATTGCAATCGTCCAATCGTCATCCACTCGTAAGTCGTTCATCACAATCAATCTGTCAATCGCCACCAAGGCAAATCCACCCTCACACATCAATTCACCCTCACGGACAGGTCATCACCTTCCTACCATCACTCTCACCCCAATCCACACCCTTGACCACCTGATTACACCCTCACCACCTGGGGGGGGGGGGGGGGGGGGGGGGCATGGGGGGCATCCTTCACCCACACCATCAGTCGATCACCCTCACCACAAGTCCCTTCACCCTCAACACCATCCTTCCACCCTCACCACCAGTCCTTCACACCCACCATCAGTCCAACACCCTCACCAATCAGTCAATCACCTCACAATCATCCATCACCTTCACCACCGTCCAACACCCTCAGAACCAATCAACCACCATCCATCAAACATCACCCTCAGCACCCAGTCCAATCCACCACCAGTTCCATCACACCCCACACCAGCAAGTGAACCCCACATCATCAGTCCATCAACCCACAGCAACATCAGTCTCCCCCAGTCCCATTACCCTCACCACAAGTCCATCCCCCTCACCACCATACCATCACCTTCACACATTCCACCAGGAAACTCAACACCAGTCCCTTTCCATCACCCCCATTCCATCACCCTCACCACCATCCCGTCAACACTCACCACAAGTTCAACACCCTCACCACGAGTTCGTCACACCTCACCAACAGTCCAACAAACTCACCACCATCCATCCACCATCCCCCAGAACCTAGTCCATCACCCTCACCACCACTCCAACACCCTCACCATCAGTCCATCCCTCTCAACCACGAGTCCATCACTCTCACAGCCATCCATCACCCTCACACACCAGACCATCCCCGTACCACCAGTCCATCACCCTCACCATCATCCATCATCTCACCAACAGTCCATCAACCTCACCAACTCCATCCACCCGTACCACCAGTCCATCACCCTCACCATCAGTCCATCACTCTCACCAGCAGTCCATCAACCTAACCACCAGTCCATCACCCTTACCACCAGTCCATCACCCTCACCATCAGTCCATCACTCTCACCACAATCCATCACCCTCACAACCAGTCCAATCAACCTCACCACCATCCATCACTTCTCACCACCAGTCCATCACCCTCACCACCAGTCAATCAACCCTCACCAACAGTCCAACATCCCCATCATCAGTCACTCACTCAGCTCACCAGTCCAACACCCTCACCATCAGTCCATCGACTCTCACCACCATCGATCACCCTCACGCACATCCATCACCCTCACCACCAGTCCATCACCCTCACATACCAGTGCCAACACCCTCACCATCAGTCCATCACTCTCTACCACCAGTCGATCAACACTCCACCACCATTCATCACCCTCACCAATATGTAATTATAAAAGATAATAAAGAAAAGATAAAGATAATGGAACTGTAATAAAAATATAAAAAAGTAAATAAAAATAGAATAAAGTGAATATACATATATACAAGATAAAAGAAATAAAAATACAATCCAGTAATAACCCTCACTCAACAGTCATCAAAATCAACAACAGTAAATCACAATAAAAAACAGTTAATAAAATAACAAAAAGTCCATCACCTCGCCTCCAGTTCTCAACCTAACCACGCAGGACATCAAACTCCACAACCAGTCCATCACCCTCACCACCCGTTTTCATCACCCTATACACCAACCATCACCAATCACCATAAGTCCACACCCTCAAACACCAGTCCATCACCATCACCAACAGGACCATAATCCCTTCAACCCCAGTCCATCACCATCATCACCACCAGTTATCACCCTCACCACCAGTCCTTTACCCTCAATACCAGATCATCACCAATCCCAAAATTCCATCACATCACCACCAGTCCATCACCATCAACCAACCGCCCATCACCCTACCACAAGTCCATCAACTACTCACACCACCCTGTCCCTCAGCCTACAACACACCTGTCCATCAGCCTCACCACCTGTCCCTCAGCCCTCACAACCTGTCCATCTCAACCTCACCCCCATTCAAACTCCCTCACCACCAGTCCATCTCCCACACAACCATTCCATCACACTCACGCACCTGACCATCACTCCACACCACCAGTCAACCACGTCACCATAAATTCCATCCACCCACACCACCTGTCCATCACCTCACCTACCAGTCATCACACTCACCCTCGAGTCCATCCCCTCACCATAAGCAATCACCATCACCACAAGTCCATCACACACACGACCAGTCCATCACCGTCTCCATCAGTTCATCACAATCCACCACCATCCACACAAAGCAACCACCTTGTCCATCCAACTTACAACCAGTCCATCACCTCACACCAGTCCTAACCCTCACCACCATTCACACCCACACCACCAGATTCATCACCCTCAACCACAAGTCCATCACCCACGCCTTCCAGTTCACCACCCTCACTTACCAGCCAACACACTCCCCACCAGTCAATCACCCACACCACCAGTCCATCACCCTCAGCCACCAGTTCATCACCCCTCACGCAACAGTCCTCCACACCCTCACCAACAAGTCCGATCACCTCACCACCAGTTCATCACCATCCCCAGCAGTCCATCACCATCACCACCAATCCATCACCCTCACAACCCAGTCCATCACCTCACCACCAGTCCATCCACCCTCACCACAAGTCCCCCGACCTTCACCAACCAGTTCTTCACCCTCACCAAACCATTTCATCACCCTCAATCACCAGTCCACCACCCTCAATACCACAGCCCATCCACCCTCACCACCAGTCCCACCACCTTCACTCACCAGTTTATCATCATCCCTCACACACCAATCAACACCCTCCCCACAGTTTCATCCTCCTTCACCACCATCCACCACCCCTCACCACACTAGTCCCATCCCCTCACCACCCCCATCCATCACCTTCACCAGACAGATCATCCACCTCAAGCCACCAAGTCCATCACCCTCACCACCAGTCGTCCATGCCTCTCCACCAGAACATCACACTCACCACCAATCCATCCCCTCCCCACCATCCCATCACCCCACACCAAGTCCATCACTCTCACCACGCAGTCCCATCAACCCTCACCAGCCAGTCCATCACCCTCCCACCATCCGTCATCCTTCAACCACCATGTCGCATCACCCTCACCTCCATCCAAATACACTCACCACCCAGTCCATCACCCTCCACAACCAGTCCATCACCTTTTTTTTTTTTATTTCACCCTTACCACCAGTTTCATCACCCTCAACACCATCCTCCACCCTCCACCACCAGTCCATCACCCTCACCACCAGTTCCACACCCTCACCACCAGTCTATCACCATCACCACATTCCATCGCCCTCCACCACAAGTCCATCACCCTCACCACCATTCTCATCACCCTCGACCACCAGTATCACACCCCTCACCCCCATTAGCCATCACTCCACATACCACCAGTCCATCACCCTCCACCACCATCCCAACACCCTCACCACCCGTTCATCACCCTCACACACAAGTCCATCACCCTCGCCTCCAGTTTCATCTCCCACACTACCAGCCATCACCTCCCCACCAGTCCATCACCCTCACCACCGAGTCCATCAACCCTCACCACCAGTTCATCACCCTCACCACCAGTTCATCCAACCCTCACCACAAGTCCATCGACCCTCGCCTCCAGTTCATTCACCCTCACCGACCAGGCCATCACACACACACACCATCCATCAACCCTCACCGACCAGTTCAACACCCCTAGTACACCAGACCTCACCATCACCAAAAATCCATCACCCCACACCAGTCCATCACCATCACCAACAGTCCATCCTCCCTCAACAACCAGATCCATCACCCATCACCACCTGAGTTCATCAAGTCCCATACCCTTCCACAAGTCCATCACTTCACTCCAGTCATACCCTCAAACACAGTCCATCACCCACTCCACCAGTCCATCACCTACACCACCAAGTCCATCACCCTCACCATCCTGTCCTCATCACTCTCACCACAATCCATCTTCCCTCACCACCAGTCCTGACACCCTCACTCGCCTTCCACCCTCACCACCAGTCCATCCACCCTCACCACCCGTCCATCACCCTCAGCTACAGTGTTCACATCTAGTCTCACCAACAGTCCATCACCTCACCAAGCAGTTCTTCCCAGTCGTCAATCGTTCGTTCCAATCGTCAGTCGTTCATCACAAATCGTGCAGTCGTTCTTCACAATCGTCAGTCGTTCGTCAAAATCGTCATATCGTTAGTCACAATCGTCAGTCGTTCATCACAATCGTCAGTCGTTCATCTCAATCGTCAGTCGTTCATCACAATCGTCAGTCGTTCATCACAATCGTCAGTCGTTCATCACAATCGTCAGTCGTTCATCACAAGCGTCAGTCGTTCATTGCAATCGTCAATCACTCGTCACAATCGTCAGTCGTTCATCACAATCGTCAAGCATTCATGAAAATCGTCAGTCATTCATCGCAATCGTCAATCGTTGACCACAATCGTCAGTCGTTCATCACAATCACCAGTCAATCGCCACCAGGCAATGAACCCCCTCATCACCAGTCCATCACTCTCACCTCCAATCCATCACCCTTACCACCTGTATTTCACCCTCACCACCAGTCCTTCACCCTCACCATCAGTCCAACGCCCTCACCACCAGTCCTTCACCCTCACCACCAGTCCTTCACCCTCTCCACCAGTCCTTCACCCTCACCATCAGTCCATCACCCTCACCATCAGTCAATCACCCTCACCATCAGTACATCACCTTCACCACCGGTCCATCACCCTCAGAACCAATCACCACCAGTCCATCACACTCAGCACCAGTCAATCACCACTAGTCCTTCACCCTCACCACCAGTCCATCATCCTCATCATCAGTCCATCACCCTCAGCAACAGTCAGTCACCTCAGTCCTTCACCCTCACCACAAGTCCATCCCCTCACCACCAGTTCATCACCTTCACTAGCATTCCACCCTCAACACCAGTCCATTCCATCACCACCATTCCATCACCCTCACCACCAGTCCGTCACCTCACCACAGCTCATCACCCTCAAACACCAGTCATTCACATCACCCTCACCACCAGTCCATCACCCTCACTACCAGTCCATCACCCTCACCACCAGTTCGTCACCCTCACCAACAGTCCATCAAACTCACCACCAGTCCATCACCCTCACCACCAGGCCATCACCCTCACCACCAGTCCATCACCCTCACCACCAGTCCATCACCCTCACCAAAAGTCCATCACCCTCACACAAGTAAATCACTCTACCACAGTCTTCACCCTCACCACCAGTCCATCACCCTCACCACCAGTCCATCACCCTCACCAAAAGTCCATCACCCTCACCACAAGTAAATCACTCTTACCACCAGTCCATCACCCTCACCACCAGTCCATCACCCTCACCACCCGGGCCATCACCCTCACCCCCAGTCCATCACTCTCACCAAAAGTCCATCACCCTCACCACCAGTAAATCACTGTTACATCCAGTCCATCATCCTCACCACCAGTCCATCACCCTCACCACCAGTCCATCACCCTCACCACCAGTAAATCACTGTTACATCCAGTCCATCATCCTCACCACCAGTCCATCACCCTCACCACCAGTAAATCACTCTTACCACCAGTCCTTCACCCTCACCACCAGTCCATCACCCTCACCATCAGTCCATCACCCTCAACACCTGTCCATCACCCTCATGGCCAGTCCATCACCCTCACCAAGTATTCATCACAATCGTCAGTCGGTCGTGACATCCGTGAGTCGTTCATCTCAAGCGTCAGTTGTTCATCACAATCGTCAGTCGTTCATCACAATCGTCAGTCGCTCATCACAATCGTCAATCGTTCGTCACAATCTTAAGTCGTTCGTCACAATCGTCAGTCGTTCATCACAATCGTAAGTCGTTCATTACAATCGTCAGTCGTTCATCTCAAGCGTCAGTCGTTCATCACAATCATCAATCGTTCACCAAATTCATCAAGCGTTCATCACAATCATCAGTCTTTCATCACAATCGTCAGTCTTTCATCACAATCATCAGTCTTTCATCACAATCATGAGTCGCTCGTCACAATCGTCACAGGTTCGTCACCCTCACCACCCATCCATCACTCTCTCCACCAGTCCATCACCATCACCACCAGTACATCACTTTCACCAATCATCACCCTCACCACCAGTCCATCACTCTCACCACCAGTCCATCACCCTAACCATCAGTCCATCACTCTCCCCACCAGTCCAAAACCCTTACCACCAGTCCATCACCCTCACCACCAGTCCATCACCCTCACCATCAGTCAGTCACTTCATCAACAATCCCCTCACCACCAGTTCATCACCTCACCACAAGTCCATCACCATCACCTCCAGTTCATCACCCTCACCACAAGGCCATCACACTCACCACCAGTCCATCACTCTCACCACCAGTCCATCATCATCATCACCAGTCCATCACCCTCAACACCAGTCCATCATCATCATCATCACCAGTCCATCACCCTCACCACCAGTCCATCACCCTCACCACCAGTCCATCTTTCACAATGAAATATGACAGGGAAACCCGTCCAGAACAATGAAATATGACAGGGAAACCCTTCCAGAGCAATGAAATATGAGAGGGAAACCCGTCCAGAACAATGAAATATGACAGGGAAACCCGTCCAGAACAATGAAATATGAGAAGGAAACCCGTCCATAACAATATAATATGACAGGGAAACCCGTCCAGAACAATGAAATATGACAGGGAAACCCGTCCAGAACAATGAAATATGACAGGGAAACCCGTCCAGAACAATGAAATATGACAGGGAACCCGTCCAGAACAATGAAATATGACAGGGAAACCCGTCCAGAACAATGAAATATGACAGGGAAACCCGTCCAGAACAATGAAATATGACAGAGAAACCCGTCCAGAACAATGAAATATGACAGGGAAACCCGTCCAGAGAAAATTTTTGACAAAAACCCCTCCCGAACAATGAAAAATGACATGGAAACC
>NC_069472.1:1667872-1711187 GCF_026875155.1 Cherax quadricarinatus | reverse complement strand
GAGGGGAAAGGTGGTGGGGTTGGGATGGTGGTGGGGGGTGAAGGACTATTTGTGATTGACGGGTGCTGAGTGTGAGGACTGGTGGTGATTGGTTTGAAGGGTGATGGACGGTGGTGAAGGTGAGGACTATTGTGAGGGTGTTTGATGGTGGGGGTTTGATGTACTGATGGTGAGGGGGGAGGATGGTGGTGGGGGTGAAGGATGGGGGTGAGGGTGAGGACGGTGGTGAGGGTAAAATGGGAATGATGGTTGGAGGTGAAGGGGACTAAGGTGGGAGGGTGAATAAGATGGTAAGGGTGTTTGGTTGGGTTGGGGTGTTTGGATGAAGACTGACTTGTAAAGTGATTGACTTGGATAAATGATCCTTTTGGATGTTTGGGTTGTGATGAACGATGAGTTGTGATAAAGGGGACTGACGTTTGGACATGATACGATTGGAAGCTGACGTTTGTGTTTAACGACTGACGTTGTGAAACGATGAGATTGAAAAAGGTTGAGTTTGGGATGAACGATGACGTTGTGAAAACGAGTCGATTGTGACGAACGATTGTCGATTGTGACGAACGACTGACGTTGTGATGAACGACTGCGATTGGGTGAACGACTGAGATTGTGCGAATATTGACGATCTGATGAACTTTTGGTGAGGGGAGGCTGTTGGTGAGACTGATGGACTTTTGGTAGGGGATGGCTTTTGGGTTATGGTGATAAAACTGGTGGTGAGGGTGTGGACTGGGGGTGAGGGTGATGGCTGGGGTGAGGGTGAGGGTTGTGGGATAGGGTGGACTGTGGTGAGGGTGATGGACTGTTGGTGGGGGGTGATGGATTGTGGTGAGAGTGTGGTTGGGAGGGTGTGGACTGTGGTGAGGGTGATGGACTGGAGTGGGTGATGGACTGGTGTTGAGGGTGATGGACTGGTGGTGAGAGTGATGGACTGGTGGTGAGGGTGGGGAAATGGAGGTAGGGTGATGGATTGTGGAGAGGGTGATGGATGGTTTGAGGGTGATGGACTGGGGTTGGGGTTATGGATGGGGGTGGGGTGTGGACTGGAGGTGAGGGTGGGATTTTGGAGAGGGTGGTACTTGGGGTGATGGTGATGGATGGTGGTGGGGTTTATGAACTGGGGGTGGTGTGATGGATGATGGTGGGGAAAACATTGCGATTTAGTCGCGCCCCCCCCCCCCCTGGGGGGTGGGGCGAAACTTTTCTTGGTTTTGGGTTTGTTAAATTTCTATCCTGGTAATATTGACTTACTGGGGTGGGTTGAAATTTGGAGAAAGGGCACTTCACCCCCATTTCTTAATGGGAGGGTGATCACCGGGTTTTTTGTTTGTTCCTTTTTTTTTTTGTGGTTTCCCGTAATGATTTTGGCTTTTCTTCTTTCATTTTAAATGTTATATTTTATGACCCCTTTGGGAACCGTTTTTTTTTTTTTTTTCCAGCTCTGTTCCTGGCGTGGTCATCAGGATAGACGCCAGATAAAGGAGAAGACTGTGTAATGAGCTTTTTAACATTATTGGGGCTACTCTGGCCCTTACTGTTCTACTTGTGGTGTCCATCCCAAATGGTAGGAGATTCCAAAAAATCGGACTTCACCCTCCCCCCAGGATAACCTACCAAAAATATCGAAGATCTATCCAGGGCCTTTCCACTCCTGCCCAACTACAAGAACCCAAGGCCATTTTTTTTTACATTTAAAAATTTTTAAATAAAATCCCCAAAAATCTTTTTTTATTTTTCCCAGGTTTCTTTTTTATTTTTTTTTCCCTTAGTTTTTTTTTGTTCGATGGAATTCTTTTAGTATTTTAATGGACATTTTTATCTTAAATCTTGTCAATGCGAGCTGATAGGAAAATCTTTTTAAGGTACGAGGAACCTCCAGGGCTGCTGTACTGGCTGACCTTTCATCACACAGGGTTTTAGGCGGCTGTCTTTAGTGCGCCTTGAGAAAATAACACCTAGTTTGAGAGTCATGGTGGATGGACATTAACGGGATAACTGCTTCTGTATCAGAAGAACACAACAGAGGCAAATGAAGGAAGCGACCTTCACATGATATACTTTTTAGGTCGGAAATTCTACGTTATATGAAATATACAGGAGTGATCGTACGGTAGGATGAAAATAATGATGGTGAAGACACACCGGTGTAGTAAAATGAGTGTATTTACTTCTAGAATATTATGTTCTGGAGACTTTATTTTAGTATATATTTTGGTGAATTATTATGATATAGAAAGCATAACCAAATAAGATATTATACGCTAATAAACAGGACACAATATGCATTCTTATTTAGTTCATGAAATTTATAAGAAAGTCTGGAAGAAGCTGCCACATGTTTGAGATGAGATATTTAATGCTACACTAAGAATATATTGCCAAACTTTCAATCAAAGGCAGTAGTGGGGAAATGTGCAGGAGCAGGAAATTTTTTTTTACTGGGGTTCCCTTTCATTTTTAGGGACTCCCTTCGCCTCCCTCGGACACCCTTCCCCCATTTTTTTCTCCTCCCCTGTACCCTGCCTCCTACCCCCTTAAAGGGCAATATGTGTCCATCCAAGTGTGTAGCGAGATTCCAACATTCGGACTTCACATCCGACACAGGATAACCTACATCATTATATCAGGAAGATCTATCCAGGGCCTTACCAACTCCTGCCCAAACTACATCGAATCGAAGGCCATTTTTTTTTTACATTTATATTTTAAGTAAAATACTCAAAAATCTTTATTCTTATTTTTACTAGGGTTTCTTTTTTTATTATTGTTCATTAGTTTTTTTTTGTTCAGATGGAAGGCGGTTCACTGAACAAGGGCGATGGGACTGGGTGGTTGGTGGGTGAGGAATGGTGGAGAGAGTGATGGATGGATGGTGAGCGGTGCATGGATGGTGAATGAGGGTGAAAGGACTGGTGGTGAGAGTGATGGACTGTGTGGTGAGGGTGATGGGACTGGTGGGGTGAGGGTGATGAACTGGTGGTGAGGATGACGGACTGCGTGGGGTGAGGGTGAAGGATTGGCGGTGTGTGTGTGGACTGGTGATGAGAGTGACGGACTGCTGGTGGAGGGTAATGGAATGGTGATGAGGTGAAGAACTGGTGGTGAGGGTGATGGGACTGGGTGTGGTGAGGTGTTGGGACTGGTGGTGAGGGGTGAAGGAATTGCGGTGCTGTGTCTGAATGGACTGGTGGGTCGAGAGTGATGTGACTGTGGTGAGGGTAATGGACTGGATGATGAGAGGGATGGACTGGTGCGTGAGGGTGGGTGATGGACTGGGGGTGAGGGTGATGGACTAATGTTGTGGGTGATGGAGTGGTGTGTGAGGGTGATTGAAATGGTGGTGAAGGTTGTGGAATGGTGGTGAGGGATGATTGGACTGGTGTGTGAGTGTGTTGGGAATGGTCGGTGTGGGTGATGGGACTGGTGGTGAGGGTTGATGGGAACTGGGTTGTGAGGGTGATGGGATTGGTGGTGAGAGTGATGGGCTTGTGGGTGATGGTGATGGACATGGTGGTGCTGGTGATGGACTGGTGGTGAGGGTTGATGGACATGTGTAGTGAGTGATGACTTGTGGTGATGGTTGATAGAATTGTGTGTGGGTGATGGACTTTGCGGTGATGTGTGATAGACTAGTGGTGAGGGTCATGAACTGTGGTGTGGGTGATGGACTTGGTGGTGAGGGTGGTGGATGGTGGTGAGGGGTGATGAACTGGTGGTGAGGGTGATGAACTCGTGGTGAGGGTGATGGACTGGTGGTGAGGGTGGTGAATGGTGGTGTGGGTGATTGAATGGTGGTTGAGGGTGTGGACTGGTGGTGAGGGTGATGGATTGTGGAAGAGAGTGATGAAATGGGGGTGAGGGTTGATGGATGGTGGTGAGGGTGATTGGACTTTGTGGAGAGGGTGGTGGGACAGGTGGTGAGGGTGATGGACTGGTGGTTGAGGGTGGTGGACTGGTGGTGAGGGTGATATGATCTGGTCCGCGTAAAGGGTGATGTAAAGGTTGTGCAGGGTGATTGACTGGTGGTGCAGTGTGTTGGATGGTGGTGGGGTGATGGACTTGTGGTGAGGGTGACTGGGACTGGTTGTGGGGTGGTTGACTTGTGGACGAGGGTGATGGGACTAGTGGTGAGGTGATGGACTGATGGTGAGGGTGATGGGTGGTGGTGAGTGTGAAGGACTGGTGGTGGATTGTGATGGACTGGTGGTGAGGGGTGATGGGACTGGTGGTGGTGTGTGAAGGAATGGTGGTTGATTGTGATGAAATGAGTGGTGTGGGTGATGGACTGGTGGTGAGTCGTGATGGACGTGTTGTGATGGTGATTGCATTGTTGGGTGAGGGTGTGTTGCTGTGATAGATGAGAGAAGGGACTGTGAAGTTGAGTGTGGTGGAATGGTGGTGCCGGGTTGCGGATGCACGGTGAGGAGCATTTACTCGTTGGTGAATGTGATGGTCTGGTGGTGAGGGGTGATGGACTGGTGGTGAGTGTGATAGACTGGTGTGAGGGAGATGGACTGGTGGTGAGGAGTTTGACTGGTTGGTGTGGGATGATGGACACAGTGTGAAGTGGAGTGATGACTTGTTGGTGAGGGTGATGGGACTGCTGGTGGGAGAGTATGTTGACTGGTGAGTGGAGGGTCATGGACTGTTGGTGAGGGTGTTAGACTGGTGTGTGAGGGTGATGGACATGGTGGTGAGAGTGATGGATGGTGGTGTAGGGTTGATGGACTGGTGGTGATGGTAGATGGTATTGGTATTGAGGTGTGATGGACTTTTGGTGATGGTTATGGTCTGGTGGTTAGGGTGATGGGACTGATGGTGAAAGGTGATGATGGTGGTGAGTGTGATGCCCTTGTGGTGAGTGTGATGATTGGTGAGGGTGATGGAATGGTGGTGAGTCTGTGATGGCCTGGTGGAGAGGGTGATGAAAATTGAGGTGAGGTGTGATGGACTTGTGGTAGGGTGATGAACTGGTGGTGAGGGTGTGGGACTGGTGGAGTGGGTGATGGAATGGGTGGTGATGGTGATGGACTGGTGGTGAGGGTGTTGTACTGGAGGTGAGGGTGATGGACTTGTGGGTTAGGGTGATTGAATTGGTGGTGAGGGTGGATTGTTGGTGAGAGTGATGGGAATGATGGTGATGGTGATGGGACTGGTGCGTGAGGGTGATGTAATGGTGGTGAGGGTGTTGAACTGAGGGTGTGGATGATGGACTGGTGGTTGAGGGTGATGAACTGGTGGTGAGGTTGATGAACTGGTGGTGAGGGTGATGGGCTGGGTGGTGAGGGTATGATGGACTTTTGGTGAGGGTGATGGACTGGTGGCGCGGGTGATGGACTGGTGGTTGAGGCGTGATGGCATGGTGGTGAGGGTGACGAACTGGTGGTGAGTTTGATGGACTGTTGGTGAGGGTGGACGAACTGGTGGTGAGAGGGATGGGACTGGTTGAAGGCGGAGTGATGGACTGGTGGTGTGGGTGTTTGAATCTTGTGGTTGAGGGTGGTGTCGGACTGGTGGTGAGGGTGAGGGTATGGTGGTTGAATGGATTGGTCTTGTGGTGAGGGTGTAGGACTGGTGGTTATGACTGGTGCTGAGGGTGATGGACTGATGATGAGGGTGGATTCACTGGTGGTGTGGTTGTTGGTGGTGTATGAGGGTGTTGGATTGGTGGTGAGGGTGATGGTGTTAGGTTGTGATTGACTGGTGCTGGAGTGTGATGGACTGGTGGTGATTGGTTAAGAGGGTGATGGGACCGGTGGTGAGGTGATGGACTGATGGTGAGGGTGATTGTTCGTTGGTGAGGGTGTTGGACTGATGGTGAGGGTGAAGGACTGTTGGTGAGGGTGAAGGACTGGTGGTGAGGGTGAAGGATTGTGGTGAGGGTGATGGTCTGGAGGTGAGGGGTGTATTAAGGTGGTAAGGGTGGATGGATGGAGGTGAGAGTGATGGGTCTGAAGGTGACTGACCTGGGTAGAGGGTGATTGACTGGTGAAAGAGGGGATTGCCTGTTGGCGTATGGCTGGTGAGTGATGAAACGACTGACGATTTGGATGAATACGATTGACGATTGCGATGAATGAACTGGACGATTTTGTGAATGCTTGACGATTTGTGATGAACGCAACCTGCGATTTGTTGTAGTGTGAATTGACGATTGCAATGAACTACTGACCCAGCTTGTGTTGAACGACTGACGTTTTTGAAGGACGATGACGATGTTGATGAGCGTTTGATGATTGTGATGAACGGACTGACGCTTGTGAATGAACGACTGTCGATTGTGTTGAACGGACACTGACGATTGTGATGAAACGGATCTGACGATTGTGACGAACGTATTGACGATTTTGACGATCGACTGACGATTGTGATGAAAAGACTGACGGTTTGTGATGAACGACTGACGATTGTGACACGAACGATTGAAGACTGTGATGAACATTGGTGAGGGTGGATGGGACTGTTGGTGGAGAGACTGATGGACTGTTGGTGGAGGGTGTTGACTGGACTTTGGTGGTGAGGGTGATGGACGGGTGGGGGGGGAGATGGACTGGTGGTGAGGGTGTTCGGACTGGTGTGAGGGTGTTGGTTGTGGGTGAGAGTGATGGGAGATGATGGTGAAGGGTGATGGACGGTGTGTGTGGGAGATGGATCTGGTGGAGTGGGTGATGGACTGGTGTTGAGGGTGTTGGTCTGGTGAGTGAGGGTTTGATGTAGACTGGTGGTGAGGGTGATGGACTGGAGGTGTGGTTGATGGACTTGTGGAGAGGGTGACGGACTTGTGGTGATGGTGATGATTGTGGATGAGGGCAGTGATGGATGGTGGTGATGGTGATGGACTGGCGGTGTGATGATGGTCTGGTTGTGAGGGTGATGAATGGTGGTGAAGTGGGATGGACTGATGGTGAGGGTGATTCGCTGGTGTTGGTCGGGTGTATTGGACTGGTTACCTGGATGTCTTTACCTGGAGGTTTATTCCGGGGATCAACGCCCCGCGGCCCGAGTCCATGACCAGGGCCGGACTCGTGGTTGAGGGAGTGGACTGGATGGTGAGAGAGTGATGGACTGGTGGTGACGGATGATGAACTGGTAGGTGAGAGGAGATGGATTGGGTGATGGTGTGATGGCATTGTGGCGTTTGATGGTAGCAGGCCTGGTGGTGAAGGGTGTGGCGAGTTGTGAGGGCGATGACTGATGGTGATGAGAGAAATGGACTGGTTGTGAGTGTGTTGGACTGCTCTGGTGTATGTGGCGGATTTATGGTTGTGGGAGATGGAATGTTGGTGTATATGATGGATGGTGGTGAGGTTGGATGGACAGGTGGTGGGTCTGTGGATGGACTGGTGGTGAGGGTGAAGGATGGTGGTGCAAGGGAGATGGAATGGTTGTAGAGGAGAGATGGGTCTGGTGCTGAGAGTGATGGATGGTGGTGAGTGTGAGGAAATGGTGTGTGAGAGTGAATGGACTGATGGTGATGGGTGTTGGACTGGTGATAAGGGTGATGTATATGCTGTGTGGGTTTGATGTTCTGGTGGTGAGAGTGATGGACTGGTGTTGAGGGTGATGGTCTTGTGGTTGAGAGTGATGATCGGTGGTGTGGGTGATGGACTGGGTGGTGTGTGTGATGGACTGGTGGTGGGGTTGATTGACTGGTGGTGGATTGTTGATGGATGGTGGTGAGGGTGATGGACTGGTGGTGTGAGAGTGATGGACTGGTGGTGAGGGTGATGGACTGGTGGTTAGAGAGTGATGGAATGGTGGTGAGGGTGATAGGACTGGTGGTGAGAGTGATGGACTGGTGGTCGAGGCCCCCCCCCCCACCCTCTTGGACTGGGGGTGAGAGTGTTGGACTGGTTGTGAGGGTGTGGACTGGTGATACGGGTGATGATGGTGGTGAGCCGGGGACTGGAATGGTGGTTGAGAGTGAATGGACTAGTGGTGAGGGTGATGGAAATGGTTGGTGGAGAGTGATGGACTGGTGGAGAGGGTGAATTGAACTGGTGGTTGAGAGTTATGGACTGGTGGTGAGGAGTGATGGACTGGTGCCGTGAGTGTGTGATTTATGGGTGAGGGGAGATGGTCTGGTGGTGGGAGTGATGGACTGGTGGTAGGGTGATGAATGGTGGTGAGGAGAGATGGACTCGGTGGTGAGGGTGATGGGACTGGTGGTGAGAGTGATGGATCTGGTGGTGAGTGTGATGACTGGTGGTGTGTTGTTGATGAACTGGTGGTGAGGGTGATGGGATCTGGTGGTGAGGGTGTTGGACTGGTGGGTGTAGGTTGAAGGATGGCGGTGAGTGTGATGGACTGTGGTTGGAGAGTGATGAAATATGGTGGTGAGTGGTGATGGGACTGGTGGTGAGGGTGATTGATTGTCTAAGGTTGTGTGTGATGGAAGTTGGTGGTTGTGGGTGGTGGACTGGTGGTGAGGGTGTTGATGGTGAGTCGTGGGTGGTGGGACTGGTGGTAGAGGGTTTGATGAACTGGTGGTGATCGGGTGATGAACTGGTGGCAAGGGTGATGGGGAACGGGATGCAGTGGTGAGGTGACAGACTGGATGGTGAGTGTCTGTTGGACTTGTGGTGAGGGTGATTGGAATGCGTGGGTGAGGGTGTTGGTCTGGTGTGAGGGTGTTGGATTGGTTGGTGTTGGTGATGGACTGGTGGTGTTTGTGTTTTGAAAATGACGGTGAGGGTGATGGATGGTGTGTTGTGTGTGATGGACTTGTGGTGATGGTGATTGCCTGGTGGTGAGGGTGATGGCTGGATGGTGAGAGGAAATGGACTTATGGTGAGTGTGATGGAATGGTTGGGTGAGGGTGGCGGACTGATGGTGTGGGGAGATTTACTGTTGTGATGAATGTGTTGGATTGGTGGTGAGGGTGATGGACAAGGTGGTTGAGTGTGATGGACTTTGTGGTTAGGGTGATAGACTGGTGGTGTGGGTGGATGGTGGTGATGATTGTGATGGACTGGTGTTGGTGGGTGTATGGTTCTGATGGTGACGGAATGGTGTTGAGGGTGATGGACTTTTGGTGATGGTGTGATCTGGTTGATAGGGTGATGAAATGGGTGGTTAGGGTGTGGACTTTTGGTGAGGGTGATGGACTGTTGGTGAGTGTGAGAGGCATGGTGGTGAGGGTGATGAAATGGTGGCGAGGGTGATGGACTATGTGGTGAGGGTGATGATATGGTGGTGAGGGTGGATGTTGGTGGGATGAGTGATGGATGATGGTGTAGGGTGTGGACTGGTGGTAGAGAAGTGAATGGACTGGTGGTGAGAGTGATGGACTGGTGGTGAAGGGTGTTGGGACGGTGGTGAGTGTGATGGACTTATGGTGAGGGGTGATGGACTGGTGGAAGAGGGTGATGGACTTGTGATGATGTTGATGGTCTTGTGGTGCGTGTGATGGACTGGTGGTGAGGGTGAGTGATGGTCTGGTGGTGCGGTGATGACACTGGGTATTGTGGGTGATGGACTTGTGGTGCAGGAGTGATGCGATGGTGTGAGGTTGTTAGTACTGGTGGGTGAGGGTTGATGGGACTGTTGGTGGCAGAGGTGATGAGAACTGATGGTGAGGGTGATGAGGACTGGTGGTACAGGGTGATGGATGGTGGTGAGTGTGATGGACTGGAGGTGCGGAGTGATGGACTCGTGGTGAGAGTGATTGGACTGATGGTGAGGGTGATGATGGAGTGGGTGGTGAGGGTGATGGATGGTCGTGAGGGGTGTGGACTGGTGGTGTGGGTGATGGTCCTGTTGGGAGAGTGTGATGTAGTGATTGGTGAGGGTGATGGATGGCGGTTTTAAGGGTGATTGACTGGGGTGGTGAGAGTGATGGAGTGATGGTTAGGGGATGGACTGGTGGTTTGATGTGATGGACTGGTTGTGAGGGTGATGATTGGTGAAAGTGATGCACTGGTGGTGATGGGGATGGAGCTGGTGGATGAGAGTGATGGATGGGTGGTGAGGGTTGACGAACCTGTGACGATTGTGACGTGAGCGACTCACAGATTGTGATGAAAGGAATGATTATTGTGGCGTGAACGATGGACGTTTCGTGATGAGCGACTGACGCTTGCGATGAAAGGACTGCGATTGTTAATGAAACGACCGTGCGATTTTGATGAACCGTCTCAGACGATTTGTGAACGAACGGCTTACGATTGTGACGAACGACTGGTCGATTGTGATGAGCGACTGACGTCTGTGTTGAATGACTAACGATTGTGGATGAACGACTGACGATAGTGGTAAGCGGCTGGGCGCTTTTTGATGAAAGACTGTCGATTGTGATGAAAAACTGACGCTTTGAGATGGAACGACTGAGGTTGTTACGACTGAATGACGATTGTTGTGATGAATTCTTGGCTGAGGGTGATGGACTGGCGGTGGGGTTGATGGACTGATGGTGAGGGTGAATGGACTGGTGGTGAGGGTGAATGGACTGTCGATGGGGGTGATTTGGATGGTTGGTTTGTGGGTATGAACTGGTGGTCAGGGGTGGATGAATGGTGGTGAGTGGTGATTGACTGACTGGTGAGAGTGATGGACTGGTGGTGTGGGTGATGATGGACTGGTGGTGAAGGGTGATGGACTTTTGGTGAGGGTGATGGAACTGGTGGTGAGGGTGATGGACTGGTGGTGAGGGGATGGCCTGGTGGTGAGGGTGAGGACTGGTGGTGTGTTTGATGGACTGGTTGGTGAGGGGACGAACTGATGGTGAGGGTGTGATGGTCTGGTAGTTGATGGGGTGTGAAGACTGTTGGTGAGGGTTGAGAACTTGTGGTGAAGGTGATGGAATGGTGTGGTGATGGAATGGATTAATGTTGAGGGTGGAAATGCTGGTGAAGGTGTTGAACCTCGGGTCGTGAGGGTGATGGACTGGTCGGTGTAGGGTGATGGACTGGTGGTGAGAGTGAAGGATTGGTTGGTGACTGACTGGTGTTGGTGTGATGGACTGCGTGGTGATTGGGTTCTGTGGGTTGATGGACCCGGGTGGTTGATAGGTGATGGACTGATGGTTGGAATGTGGATGGGCTGATGGTGGGGTGGTTGACTGATGGTGAGGGTGATGGAACTGATGGTAGATGGTGAAGGAAATGGTGAAGTGAGGGTGAAGGATTGCGTGGTGGACTGTTGCTGAGGGTGATGAATGATGATGAAGGTGATTCAATGGTGGTGGGGTGGATGGATGATGGTGAGGGGTGGTTGGACTGGTGGTTCGTGGGTTGAAGGACTGGTGGTGATTGACTGGTGTGTTGAAGTGTGTTGGATTGTGGTGATTGGGTTCATGTGGGTGATGGATCGGTTTGGTTGATGGTCGTTGGATGATGGTGAAGGTTGTATTATTGATGGTGAGGGTGGTTGATTGATGGTGCAGGGGTGATGGTCTGTTGTGGAGGGTGAAGGACTAGGTGGTGAGGGGTGTGAAGGACTTTTGTTGGGGTTGATGGACTGATGGTGAGGGTGAAGGACTGGTTGGTGAGGGTGAAATACAGGTGGAAAGGGTGATGGATTGGATGTGAGAGTGAAGGACTGAAGGTTTGGACTGACCTGTGGTTGAGGGTGATTGTCTGGTGATGAGGGTGAATGCCTTGTGGCGATTGATGTGTGATTGTGTAGAACGATGACGATTGTGATGTACGATTGACGATTGCGAAGAAATGACTGACGATTTTTATGAATGCCTGGGACGATTGTGATGAAACGACCTGACGCTTTGGATAACGGCTGACGATTGTGACTAACGATTGACGATTGCAATGACGTCTGACGCTTGTGATGAAACGTCGGGACGTTTGTGATGAACGATTGATGATTGTGATGAACGGGAATGATGACGCTTGTTATGAAACGACTGACGATTGTGACGAATTTGACGATTGTGAAAGATCGACTGACGTTGTGTTGAGCGACTGATATTGTAATGAACGGCTGAAGCTTGTGAATTGAAGTCTGACGATTGTGATGAACGACTGACGTTTGTGTTGAACGACTGACGTTGTGGCGAACGATTGGACGATTGTATTCGAAAAGACATTACGAATTTTGATGAACGATTGACGATTTGCTGACGAACGATGACGACTGTGATGAACTCTTGGTGAGGGTGAGGGGACTGTTGGTGTGTATGATGGAATGTTGGTGAGGGTTGATGGACTGTTGGGAGGGTGATGGACTGGTGGTGTGGGTGATTGAATGGTGGTTGAGGGGTGATGGATTGGTGGTTGAGAGTAATGGACCATGTGGTGTGGGTGAGGGTGAAGAATGGTGGTGAAGGCGTGTAGTTCTTGAGGGCTCGAAGTTCTGAAGTTTTTGAAGGTCTCGAAGACTCTTGAAGTTCTTGATCGGTCTCGAAGCTATTGAACGTTATTGAAGGTCTCGAAGCTCTTTGAAGTTCTTGAAGGTCTCGAAGTTCTTGAAGTTCTCGATGATCTTGAGTTCTGATAGGGAAAGATCATTAAGTTATTAATGCCTCACTCAGGTTTCCATGGCTTCAGGTGACCATTCCTTGTCCCCTCGGATATTCACCATTCACCCATTCCTGAGGTCAGTCAACACAAGGACCAGACAAACAACACAAGGGAACAGACAACAACACGAGAGCGACAACAAACACAAGGAGAGGACAACAACACACAGGACCAGACAACAACCCGAGGACGAGGACAAACAACCGATGGAACGAGGACATCAACCGAAGGAGAGGGACAACAAAGAAGGAGAGAAACAACCAACGAAGGAGAGGACCAACAACCCGAAGCGAGAGAGGACAACACCGAAGGAGAGGACATACAACAAGTAGGAGAGGACACAACCGAAGGAATGAGGGACAACAACGAAAGGAGGGACAACAACTGAGGAGAAGTGAGAACAACGAAGGAGAGGACAACAACCGAAGGAGTGAGAGAGGGAAAAAAAGAACAAACAACAAACACTACCCCCAACAACTGAAGAGCGAGGACAAAAACGACGGAGAGGACAACAACCGAAAGGAGAGGTACAACAACCGAAGGAGTGACAAAAACTGATAGGACGGAGGAAAAAAACCGAAGGAGAGGGACAGTGCACTGAAGGGACTGGAGGACAAAACCGAAGGATGAGGGACAACAACCGAAGTAGAGGACACAACCCAAGGAGATACATCGAGATCTGTTAGTTGTTTTACTGGGGAGGACACGCAGAATCTGCGCCCTGCTGTAACATTCCTCTGGACAGCCTTGACCCGCAGACTACACTAGAGGAGACACCTCACTCACCCAGGTAGACCTCGTAGCTCTGGCCCACTTAGTAACAATTTAGGACTTCTATTTATATTTATTTATTGCATCATTATTAATTATTATTTATTCGTTTATTTTAGGCAGTTTATGTGTATTATAATACGTTTTTTTGGTTGTACATATTAACTGTTCACGAGTGTAAAAACCTTAAGTTTTCATGTATGGAAAATGTTCTATTTATTATTGTTATCTGTTGTCTTTTTTTCTTGTTTATATATCTCTTGTTCTCTCCATGATAAGCTCTATGATTCAGAAGTACATACATTTTCTTCTCTCTTCATTCTCTCCCTCTCTCTCTCTCCACACTCATCACACAAACACACACACACACACTCTCACACCACACCACACACACACACACACACACACACTCACACAAACACTCATATATATAATTTTTTTTAAATTTTATATATTTATTTATATAATATTTAGATTATATTTATGTCGTATAATGTTTGTTGGTTGGGTGGAGACATTAACAATTTATATGACTTATCTCCTGATAATGCTGTGGATTGATTGAGCTATTGTTTGACTGAGAATTGGTATGTGGAAGATTGGGCGGGGATATAAAGGTGACAGTAGTGTTGGGTTTCTAGGTTTCTTCTTGGTACTCTCTCTTCCTACTTAATGGTGTACTATTTTGTTTTTAAAATGTGCAGTCAACCTTTCATTCTCGTTTTTTACTTTTTTCATCAGTTGCTTTTTATTTTCTATTTGGTCATTTCTTATCTTAGCTGGAGCCTTAAATATTAGGAATGTGATTAGGACAAGAAGCAGGTCTGCATCAATGCACAGGTAGATACGTACTTTCCTTGTGAATGTCCAATAATTGTGTGTACTATAATACCATTCACTTCATATGCAGGATTTAGCGGCATGAGTTAAGAAGAAAGATTCGTTAGAGATGTCTGTTTGCATCGTGAGGCCTTCACTTTTTTGCTTTCTCAGTAGCAAATGGTTACCTGCCATTCGTTTTTCCCAAGGATGATGTTGCATGATATAGTTGTGAGCATCACACCATGTAGCACTTGAGAAGAACCGTAGCACCCTCGATATCCGAGGTCTTCTCTGATTAGTTAAGTTGCTGCTGATCCGATATATAATACAAATATCTGTGCAGGTGATATATACAAAGCTTGGTAAATTTGGCTTATATTCCGTCTGATGAAAATCGTGCCATAATTAAGGGGTTATAGTACTAGAGGAAACAGCCGCCTGTATAGAACATGAAAAATACGTGCCAATATAAATAAAAGGACTAGTACTAGAGGAAACAGCGCCTGTATAGAACCCTTGTCCACAATAAGGTTAGATTAAAAAGTTCTGAATAGTTCAAGGTTTGTTACAACATTTCTTCCAGATCTACGACGGGTTGAGACACGACAAATAGTAAAGGTATGTGTTAGATCGTACAGCACATTCCTTAGAAAACAGAAGGTTTGTGATCACGTCTTTAAAGTTTCTACGGACTAATAATACGACCGAAGACGGGATTTTTTTTTTTTTTTTGGGGGGGGGGGGGAAAAAATGGTGTGAGAAAATCTGAATGAATGAAAGATAGAAAATACTAAAGTAAAAAAATAAAATGAAACAATACCATGAATGAAAAAATAAACAATATACCCTGAAATAGGAGACTGAATATATGTCGACGTTTAGTCCGACTTGGGACATTAAATAGTCACATAAATAGAAGCACGAAAGGGAAGGGAGCCTGTATATATACCAGATGAGGCGCGGGTCGGGGGACAGCTGCTAGTAATAATTATTATATGAAAAAGTAGAGATAGTAGTAGTTTGTTAGCAGTTCAGCTGTAGTAGTAAGTAGTAGTGAGCAGTAGTAGTAGTTGTTGCAGTTGTAGTTAGTTTGTAGTAGTAGTTATAGCAGTAGTAGTAGTAGTAGTTAGTAGCTGTTGTAGTTGTGTGTTGCATTGTTATGTTGTAGTAAGTAGACAGTTGGTGTAGTAGTAGTTGTAGCTGTAGTAAGTTTGTCAGTTGTTGCCAGTTCTGTAGTAGTAGTTATAGCAGTAGTTGTAGTATGTAGTAGCAGTTAGTAGTAGTTAGTAAGTAGTTAGTATTAGTTGTAGTAGTAGTAGTAGCAGTAGTTGTAGTAGTAGCAGTGTAGTAGCAGTAGTAGCAGTAGTAAGTAGTGTAGCAGTAGAGTCGTTAGTAGTAGTGTAGGCAGTAGTAGTAGTAGTCAGTTGTAGCAGTAGTAGTTAGTAGCAGTAGTTGCAGTTGTAGTAGCAGTAAAGTAGCAGTAGTAGTAGTAGCAGTAGTAGTTGTAGTAGTAGCAGTAGTTGTAGTTGTTAGTAGTTAGTTGTACAGTAGTGTAGTAGTTGTACGTAGCAGTAGTAGTAGTAGTTCAGTAGTAGTAGTAGTAGATAGCAGTTGTAGTAGTTGCAGTAGTTGCGTTTGTCGCAGTAGTATGTTAGCAGTATAGTAGCAAGTAGGTCGTAGTAGCAGTAAGTAAGTGTAGTAGTAGCAGTAAGTAGTAGTAGTAGTAGCGTAGTAGTTGTATCAGTAGTAGTAGTAGTAGTAGCAGTTGTAGTAGTGTAGCAGTAGTAGTAGTGTAGTTGTAGCAGTAAGTAGTAGTAGTAGTAGCAGGTTGTAGCTGTAGATAGTAGTAGTAGTTGTAGCAGTAGTAGCAGTAGTAGAGTTGTAGTGTAGTAGCCTGTAGTAGGAAGTTGTAGTGCAGCAGTAGTTAAGCAGTAGTTAGCTGCTAGTAGTCAGTAAGTAGCAGTAGCTGTAGTAGTAGCAGCAGCCAGCAGCATGTAGTAGTAGTAGTAGTAGCTGTAGTTGTGTTGCAGTAGTTAAGGGCCAGTAGTAGTAGTATCAGCAGTTAGTAGTAACAGTAGTAGTAGTAGTGGTAAGCAGTAGTTGTTGTAGTAGTAGACAGTAGCATGTGAGTAGCAGTAGTAGTAGTAGCTGTTGCAGTAGTAGCAGTAGAGTCAGTACAGTTGTAGTAGCAGTAGTAGTAGTAGATAGTAGTAGCAGTAGTAGTTAGTAGTAGCAGTATAGTAGTAGTAGTAGCTAGTTTAGTAACAGTACGTTGTTGTTAGTATTAAAAAAAAAACTAGTTGCTAGCAGTAGTAGCAGTAAAGTAGTAGTTGTAGTAGCGTAGTAGCAGTTAGAGTAGTAACAGTAGTAGTAGCAAGTAGTAGTGTAGTAGTAGTAGCAGTAGTAGTAGTAAGTAGCTAGTAGTTAGTAGTAGTAGCAGTAGTAACAGTAGTAGTCAGTGTTAGTAGCTGTAGTTGTAGTAGTTGTTCAGCAGTAGTAGTAGTAGCAGTTAGTAGCAGTAGTTGGTAGTAGTAGTAGCAGTTGTATTAGCTAGCAGTAGTAGTGTGTAGGTGTTGTTGTAGTAGTTGTAGCAGTCAGTATGAAGTAGTAGTAGTAGTAGCAGTAGTTGTAGTAGTAGCAGTAGTATATTAGATAGCAGTAGTAGTAGTTGTAGTAGTAGTAGCAGTAGTAGAGTAGCAGTAGTAAGTAGTAGATAGTAGCAGTAGTAAGCAGTAGTTAGTAGTAGTCAGAGTAAGTAGTAGGAGTTAGTAGTTGCAGTCAGTCAGTATGTAGAGTAGTTAGAAGTAGTAGTTGTCAGTTAGCAGTAGTTGCAGGTGTAGTAGTGTAGTTGCTAGTAGTATGCAGTAGAGTAGTAGTAGTAGTAGCAGTAGTAGCTGTTGCAGTAGTAACAGTTGTTAGATTGCAGTTGTAGTAGTAGTAGTAGAGCATTAGTAGAGTAGTAGCAGTAGTAGTAGTAGTAGCAGTAGTAACAGTAGTGTAGTAAGTAGTAGCAGTAGTATTAGTTGTAGTTGTAGCAGTAGTAGTAGTAGCACGTTGTGCAGTTGTAGTTGTAGTAGTAGCTAGTTAGTTGTAGCGTAGTAGTAGTAGTTGTAGTTGTTTGTTGTCAGCAGTAGTTGCAGTTGTTGTAGTTGTGCAGTAGTAGTAGTAGTTGCGTATAGTAGCAGTTGTAGTAGTTTGTAGTAGTTAGTAGCATTAGTTGTAGTTGTAGTAAGTTAGGAGAACGTTAGTAGTTAGCAGTTATTTGATTGTTGCAGTAGTAGTCGTAGTAGTGCAGTAGTAGTAGTAGCAGTTGTAGTAGTAGTAGCAGTTGTAGCAGTTGTTAGTAGTAGTGTAGCAGTTGTAGCAGTAGTAGTGTAGTAGCAATAGTAGTTGCAGTAGTTAGCAGTAGTAGAAGTAGTAGCAGTAGTAGCAGTTGTAGCAGTAGTTGTAGTAGTAGTTTTAGTAGTAGTTGTTAGTAGCAGTAGTAGGCAGTATAGTAGTTTAGTTTTAGGGGGCCCACCAAGGTAGTAGCAGTAGTAGTAGTAGTAGCAGATAGTGTAGCAGTAGTAGCAGTAGTAGTAGTAGTAGCAGTAGTAGCAGTCAGTAGTCAGCAGTAGCATAGTAGTTAGTAGTAGTATATATATATTGGCTCCCTTCCTTTATGGGTTACGTTGAAAGTAGGTTAATATGTCCAAGACGTCATATAAGTTTCTCTCACATGTGCTGGTTATTTGTAAACCAATAAAATAAATGTTCAAATGAGCCATAAGAACATAACAATTAAATCATGGTGTGAGAGAAGTGATTAATTTAAAATGCATTAGATGGAATGCATAAAAACAACTCTGAGAAGGTTTTCTTAAATTAATTTGAAAAAAATAAATATTGCTATTACAAGGTACTCGACTAACAAGACAGAGGTCCATTACATTGTGTATATTGGTATGCTAGACTATGGACATGTACGGTGTTTTATTATAGAGCTCTGGATCATCCCAACTGTTGCTGTTGAGGTGTGATTGCAGAAGATGCGCCGGAGAGAGATTGTGGCGATATTTCTGGTATATAAAAGCTGTTTGATCGTCTTCTATATATGTTATGGAATTCTTTTAGTATTTTAATGGACATTTTTATCTTAAATCTTGTCAATGCGAGCTGATAGGAAAATCTTTTTAAGGTACGAGGAACCTCCAGGGCTGCTGTACTGGCTGACCTTTCATCACACAGGGTTTTAGGCGGCTGTCTTTAGTGCGCCTTGAGAAAATAACACCTAGTTTGAGAGTCATGGTGGATGGACATTAACGGGATAACTGCTTCTGTATCAGAAGAACACAACAGAGGCAAATGAAGGAAGCGACCTTCACATGATATACTTTTTAGGTCGGAAATTCTACGTTATATGAAATATACAGGAGTGATCGTACGGTAGGATGAAAATAATGATGGTGAAGACACACCGGTGTAGTAAAATGAGTGTATTTACTTCTAGAATATTATGTTCTGGAGACTTTATTTTAGTATATATTTTGGTGAATTATTATGATATAGAAAGCATAACCAAATAAGATATTATACGCTAATAAACAGGACACAATATGCATTCTTATTTAGTTCATGAAATTTATAAGAAAGTCTGGAAGAAGCTGCCACATGTTTGAGATGAGATATTTACTGTACACTAAGAATATATTGCAAACTTTCAAACAAAGGCAGTAGTGGGGAAAGTGCCAGAGCAAGGAATTGTTTTTACTGGGGGCTTCCCTTTCATTTTTAGGGACTCCCTTTCGCCTCCCTCGACCACCCTTCCCCCATTTTTTTCCTCCTCCCCCTGACCCTGCCTCCTACCCCCTAAGGGCATATTCCATCGGGGGTTACAAAATATTCCAGGAGTGTTGCCAAAAAAAATTTCGAATGTGTTGCCAAATTTTCCAAATTTTTCATTTTTTCGAGTGTTGCCAAATTTTTCAATTCTTTACTTCAATTTTTGGGTCTATCCCAATTTTTTATTTTAAGATATCTCCCCTAATCTAGGGTCGAGCTCCAGCTCCCGGATCAAGTTTTTTCACGATATTTTAATTCGTATATAAGTAAATATTCGTATTTCTGGTAAACACCTGTGTGTGGCGCTACGGTAAACATTCCCAGCCCGTCAGGGTTTACCACCAAATGGTTGATTTCAACCTGTAAACACCAACATGTCATAATACAGCTCTGGGATCCAATTTTTAGAGGTAATACCCTGGTATACTTTACCACCAAATGGTGTGTTAACTTTGGATAACATATTTTGCGCTAAACACCTACGTGTTTTTAGTGCTCTTGAGTTACACAATTTTAGAGTTACTAAGGTATAGATGATTCAACACAGATGTAATGCAAATAAGCGGTAATACAAGTGGTAAATAATTACACAAATTCATTTCACAAATTTGTATTTGTTACACATTTTGTAACATGCAAAGAGTACGTAACCTTCATTCGCCGCATGTACACACCCTCACTTACAGGCTATCTCCCCCAACCAGCGAACCAGGTGACTTAGGGTTGACGATGGGGCCCCCGTGTTCCAACCAGTTAACAGGTTCAGCCAATGAGAAGTTGTTTTGGCAATCGAAGAGAGTGTTTATGATGGTACCACTTCCTGTCTGACCTTGTCATTCCCATTAGAGCTGGTTTGAAGCACGGTCTGCTCTATAGTGCTTATATTCTGCCTTGCTTACCGTGGATGTGCACTATAACCTAATCGCCATCTTGTACATCTGTGTATATAGTGTTAATATTCTGTTCTAATTTGGTGTAGGAGATAATATATGTCAAAAAGTTCTGCGGTTGTTTATCTTGCTCCCTTTACACCAGGATATAGGACATTTGGACTCCTGGGTTGTATACATTTGGACTCCTGGGTTGTAATCATTTGGATCCTGGGTTGTAATACTTTTGGGACTTCTCGGGTTGTAATACATTTGGACTCCTGGGTGTATTCATTTGGCTCCTGGGTTGTAATACATTTGGACTCCTGGGTGTTTTTTTGTATTCATTTACGATACTGGGTTGTAATATATTTCATTACAAAAGTACATTTTTCTAGTACATCATTTTTACATTTTTCTTTACAACTTCAACACCAGTTTCTTCGTACATCATTGAGGAAATATTCAATTGTTTATGTACAACACAGCGGTGAATTAGCCTGTTTAGTATCCTAGGTTTAGATGCTGGGAATTATATGGGTGTCCATAGGGTGTCCATCAGGGTGTCATCTGGGTGTTCATGGGGTCACATAAGCAGATAATGTTGGTGTCTCAAGTGATTCCTTGTTATCATCAAGGCAGATTAATCCTCTCATCTTAACTTTACTTACATATCTTCCTGTGACATTACTAATTTAAATTTCACTTAAATAGTTCTTTTTCAACTTTTGTAAAAACATTTTGATACCACCATGGAGTTAAACAATGGTCTGAAATGTCTCTCCTGACATTACTTGTTCTTCCAGTCATCTTCACAAACAATTTTTGCTTTCAGAGCAACCATCTCAAACTATATTATTATAACTCATTTCAAGATTTCAATTTTTCCTAAATCTCCCTTTCCTACTATTATCATATAATGGTGATCGTGACTCAAATTTAAAAAATCCATATATTCTACCAACGGTTCTTTCTTTAATTCAGTAAACAAATCTTAGCGTTACTGTTATATCATCTCCATAATGTTTTAAGATTTTATACCAAGAATAATACAATTTATTTTTAGCAATCTCGAAAATTTGAACACCTAGGATAAAGAGGTTGTCACCAGTTAATTTCGGTTTGTGTGAACGTACAAATCCCTTTGTGTTGATTCAAATGCTCAATATTTTTCAAAAAGGTGTCATTGACAGCTCTAGCAAATGCTTTCTCATCCTTTATATATTTATTGGTCTCACCATACTTTGTTATATTAAGTAATTTTTTCCGTAAAAGCCATTGTTAGGATCAGTTAATCTTTGATGGATCATTATGTAGCAGTTTGTGTTCAATATTAGTTCTAATGAACGTGCTCTAATATTTTTGCCTGTTTATATTCATATACTGCAGACTTTTTCTATCTACAACCAAGATCTGTTAAAAGGTGAAGTAATACCAAAAATCACTAGAGTTATTGTTTCTGTGGAAGATGAGCAGTGAGCCACTAATTTCGTTATTAATTTGGGTATCTTTCTACCTTCACTTTTCAAAGCAGACTAAGAATAAGGAAGATTACTGTCTTATGATATATTCATGTGTGTTAATATCAAGGAAGTTCATTGTTCGTCTAGCTACCTCAGGATTTACTGGTTTTGTGTCTATTCATACTATAACATTTATCCCTCTCATTGATACCTTAGTTAAACAAAAACAAGGAATCTAGGTCTTTCTTCTTTAGATATTTTTCTTATACCATTCTGCGGTAGAGCTTCAAAAATAACACTGGTATACAATGGTTATTTTAGTCAGTTATAAAATATGAGGTACCCATCCTACTCTATCAAAATTGGGTTATTTATGGTTATCAGACTTGGTATATTGACTGAATCCACATTTGCGATTCCTTTTATCAGATCATATATTCATGGAAATGTAATTGATATCTAATTGTACTTTTCGTTTTTTAACAAGATACATCCATAATGAAAGATGTAAACTGATATAATTATTAGGTCGAAACTTTAAATATCTTTGAGTGTTCTACGCACTCCATGAAGACGTCAGCTAACAACATCTCAAATCTGTCTTGAGATACAACATCATGTAATCACTAAAGTCTGTGTATTTCCCCAAAATGGACAAACTTTAAACAAACATTGTCTTTTATCTTCCTGGCTACTGTGACTATTTCTCAATGAGTTAAGATATTTTCTCTTGGCAACTTTTGTTCCGATTTCTTTTTTAAAACTGGCAATAATGTATAAACATAGCACTGTTTGCCCTTACATAATAAGAGTTATCACTTAGGTGCGTCCATGTGAATGTTTACCCGCCTGCATATACTGGTTCTGCTAAAATCTGGGAAAAGACATCCATTTACCAAACTCAGTGAATACTGAAAATAAAAGGGCACTTAAACTATTAAGAAATTTAAGTCGTTTGTTTTGAAGGACACCTCAATGTTTTATTTATCCACTTCTCAATTTTTTTAAAAATGACCCTTAAATCATAGGACATTATTATGACTAATCATTTAATAAACTATTTATCTTATCTTATCATTGCAAATTTGCATCGAACAAATATGCTCCGATGCAAATTACTGAACTGTATTCCTGTGATCATGGTAAGCGGTAAGTGGATTTTGCATCTAGGAAGGTTTACCAAGGCTTAATTCACATGTGGTTTGCCAATCAAATCGGCACTTCATTATTACATTTCATACTGATTATCATAATACCTTTGCTCTTTATCCACACCTCATTCTTCATGAATTTTAAATAAAAAGTGGTAGTCAGCGTAATCCCCCTCAGGAACCTTTAACAGATAATCACAGTTCTTCTTGAACAAATATTAGTAAACAATAAGCATTGACTATATGTCTTCTTCAATTTTGCTGCAGAGCAAGTACGATCAAGAGCACTTTCAAAATTATAAAAAATCTTTATATATATCGCTAGAATGAGGCCTAAACTATAATTTTTAATATGGGCAATTGATCCTTGTGGTAGGTATTACGTGGTTTGGTTTGATCTTACAGCCATCTCGTTTATAACTAACTCCTCCTGTGATATGTAATTCATTAAACAACTATGTCAATGTTCTTTAAACATTACTTTTTTCATGAATATCGTTCTGACGTACCCATCAAAATCATTATTCAGTACAAGCGGTCGTGACTATCCATCAATAAATTTGCACATGATATTCTTAAATTCATTGTACCCTTATGGCACATGGACACAAAGCTCCATCCTATCTGTCTGTAAACATTAACGAAACTTATTTTTCTTTTCCAATTAAGTTAAACTTGTCACCTGTAATGAGAAATTCATTATTGAAGTTTTTGCTTAGTAAGCACCATCCCTGGAGTATTTCATAAAGCTTGGATTTATCACACCAATCTTGCCAATTTTGTGACAATTATATACGGTAAAGTAGCAGTACACACAACCATTTTGTCTTTGGATAAAAAATTATATTGCCTACCTCGCAAAATTCGGGTAATACATATATGACCCGAGTTGTACTCTGAACTAATTTATTCAATATTGATCTATAATTAAACACTGAACCTTCCCTATCTTGTAATTCTGTCTCAATCTTTCTAATAATGCTTCCACTCATCGTTAAGACTTCTGATATTTTTCTCCTCACTTTACTATCTCAAATAATAAATTAAATTGACAAACTGATCATTTTTGATATTCACTGATATGTTTTGCCTCAAATCTTTTAATAAAATTATTCAGTATATATGTCACCTGTTCTGGGTACTCTCTTCTGGGTTGTGATTGATCCGACTAGCGTGGGCGAATGCTCTCTGGTATCATCAACCCTCAAATAATTAGTGACACTCCACGGGGTTGGGGTACTGCGGTTGGAAGCATTACTCCCCTGAATGTGTACGCCCCCCCCCCCCCCCCCCCGTCAGAATCAACGGTCTCGGAGGTACATTAGCCTTCATCTCTTTTCTGTGAGGGAAAAATATATTTAAATAATTTTCTAGGTGGGAAAAATATTTTTCGATGTTCAATGTTCAGGAATATACACTAATTTTTTTACATTAGTTTGAAATTTATAAACTTCGGTTTTCTATAGCCTTCTTCCTAATTTGCTTAACTCGATCTAGCTCGGATTGTAATGCCTTGTGAATTTCCTCTTGTTGATTATCACCATCATTGGGATACAGATATTGATCTTCTTATTGATTTTCTCTTGCTCAGGGACATCTTGGAATTTACAGTTCTTCTTTTCTTAAAAATATGTCTAAGAAGTATTCTCATATTATTTATTCTTATAATATCAAACATTGTTCAACAAATTGGCACAACTTACTTACCATTTTTTTTCACTCATAACCCCAACAAGTTACAACACATACAAACAGGTCACACCAAGACAAAATGATTATATTACCCACACTATTGCATAATGTTTTAAACCCGCAAACTGGTCACAATCAAAAACACAAAGGTCACAAGGTCACAATCCACACTTTAGCACAATGATTTACAAACCCCCCCCCTCCAACAGATCACAACAGAAGACACAAACCAGGTCACAAGTCACACACACACAACACCACTATTGCACTCATGTTTACAAACCCCAATAGGTCACATTCAAGACACAAGAAGTCACTATTCACACAACACACACTATTTTTACCATATTTTAAAATGCCACAACAGGTAACATTACCAGCGTGCCACCACTCCCAATCTGTAAACGGGTTTTCAGTGTTATGGCAGATACATTTACCTACAAAAAACTAGCCTTCTTTCATGGCGGTATCCTCAGTGTTGAGTTTTGTCAACAATGTGCTTCCAGTTTGTAGTTAAAATGCCGTCAGAGGGAAGCCTATGATCTCTAGAAGAGATTTGAAGCACATTTCCGAGCCGGCCAATGTACATACTCCCACTCCCAGGGTGATATTAATGAGGTCAAAGACTGACCCTTGTTGACCACACACCCACACCCCACCATCCCCCCCCCCACACACACCCACACACCAACCCACACCAAACCACACACACCCACACCCACCAAACCCTCCACACACACACCCCACACCACCACCCCCCACACACACACACCACACCCACCAACACCCCCACACTACACACCACACCCACCAACCCTCCACACACCACCCACACCCTCATTCAAGATCACTAGCTGTTAATTTGTTTTCATGGCGTGGGAAAAAACTTTAACGTATTCCTCGTGATAGATCCTTGAAATATTTACTTACTCCAGGAACTCTTCCTCAATTACTTCAAACACACTAACTACATATTCTTATACAAACTTACCCACACACAACACACAACACACACACACAACACACGCCACCCATCAGTATCTGTCAAGTTTCACAAAGGGAAAACCCTTAAACGTCTTTCTGTGATTTATATTGAAAATCATTAACAATATTGTTAGGTCCTGAGTGGACACAACATAAGCCACAGTATAAAATTTTCATCATATATTATCAAAATTCTAACAATAAATTGTTAAGTTTCCAAAATGAAACTTCAATATATATATTTATCTAGTGATGTTTGAAAGAATTTATTATCTTTGGTTATTGTTAGTACAAGTCTTTTTCTCTTTCAAAACTTGTAAAAATACTGTATCATGAGAAATTTCATAATTTTTAATTATTTATGAACAACTATCTCTAAGAGCAATTCACGAGATTATCTCTTTTATTATCATTAATTAAATTTATTATCAATCCGTTAATTTTTCACCTCACCCGACGAAAATACACTGGTAATTGTGGATGATCTATTTTTAAAAGTTTGTAACAGTGAAATTATTCTCGATTATTTTACTAAAGTTAGGCATCAAAATATAAATTCATTATTATGTTTACTATAATTATTTCAGGGAGGACTCTACAGTCGTAGCATGACCTTGAAATAACCCAATTTGGATTATTTAGAATGAGAGATCTCGGACAGTTAGATATTCTGGGATGTCAAAATTTTCGGTATATAAGAATTCGTAAATATGTAAACTTCTAGCCATATAAAAACGACACCATTCCGGGTTAATATTGCATAGATCTTGCGTTACTTATCCCAGAAACTCGCCATTTGCTTACCAATTGTATTACCACCACGATTACAAGAAATTATCAATGGAGCGAGCAAGATTAATTGCAAAGGTTTATGAGACAGTCCACTCAGTGTATATTCAGTGGTGTAAAAAAAAGTTTGTATTGCCGCCGCAGCCGGGCCGCCGCCGCCGCGCCGCCGCCGCCGCGTGTTTAATAGATTAATCTACTATAGCTTGTTAAAAAGTTAGAAACATATTTAGTGAGAAAAGAACACAAACTTTATAAAAAAAACGTTTTCCTCGAAGATAAATTGTAATCTGCCAACCCATAGTATATTTTCTTGTGATTTGGGTGAATGTATAAATTGTCTAGATTTAATGATGATTATAATTTACCACTGTATGTATCTGATGTTTCTTCGAGATATTCTCACACTGGGTAGTGGCAGATCAAGTGAAAAGCTCACACTACCCTGGTACTGAAGCTTCTTCATGACTGTAGTTTACCACTTAGTTTTGGATTATAATGTATATAACAGAATTGTCCATGAATAAACAACATGGGTTCGATCCGGTTTGAAACCAGTTTGTTGCTTAAAATACCACTTGTCGTGTTGCATTTAATATATATATATTTATTATATATATATTATTATATATATATATATATTTATATATATATATTATTTATATATATATATATGATGAGGGTGATTTGGTCATTTAGAGGATACATTCAACCATAAAGAATGGCAGGGGATGAGCGTAACATGGTTTGCGGACAATATGCTTGACAAACACTGATCTCTGGCTGAGAAGACTCGAACCTACGAACCTTGGAACAAGGGTATGCAGCTGCATTATTCATTCTCACCACAATGGACGATTAACGTGGGTCAGCTTGGCTAGACTTGATCCAAGGCAGCCAGCTATCAGGGAGAAGGCTTAAGCTTTTCATCTCATCAGTGTTTGTGTATATTTCGACTGCCTCCTGGAATTCTCCTTGGCATTGTTAAAATCTTGGAAAAGGCTGATGCATGCAGGGGATGAGATGAAAAGCTGTAAGCCTTCTCCCTGAAAGCTGGCTGCCTTGGATCAACATCTAGCGCAAGCTGGACGCCAAGGTATTCGTCCAGTGTGGTGAGAACGGTAATGCACTGCGTTCCTTGTTCCAAGGTTCGTAGGTTCGAATACTTTCAACTCACTCACCTGCCTAGTATGGGCCAACAGGCCTGCTGCAGTGTTCCTCCTTTCTTATGTTCTTATGTTCTAATCACTGTTTTTGCAGAGGTGCTCAGAATACAACAGTTTAGAAGCATATACGTATAAAGATACATAACATATCCCTCCAAACTGCCAATATCCCAAACCCATCCTTTAGAGTGCAGGCATTGTACTTCCCATTTCCAGGGCTCAAGTCCGGCTATATAAAAGTAACCGGTTTCCCTGAATTCCTTCACTAAATATTACCCTGCTTACACTCCAACAGATCGTCAGGTCCCAAATACCATTCGTCTCCGTTCACTCCTATCGAACAAGCTCATGCACGCCTGCTGGAAGTCCAAGCCCCTCGACCACAAAACCTCCCTTACCCCTTCCTACCAACCTTTTCGAGGACGACCCCTACCCCGTCTTCCTTCTCCTACAGATTTAAATGCTCTCCATGTCATTCTACTTTGATCCATTCTCTCTAAATGACCAAACCACCTCAACAACCCCTCTTCAGCACTCTGACTAATACTTTTATTAACTCCACACCTTCTCCTAATTTCCACACTCCGAATTTTCTGCATAATATTTACACCACACATTGCCCTTAGACAGGACATCTCCACTGCCTCCAACCGCCTCCTCGCTGCTGCATTCACAACCCAAGCTTCACACCCATATAAGATTGTTGGTACTACTATACTTTCATACATTCCCTTCTTTGCCTCCATGGATAACGTTTTTTGACTCCACATATACCTCAACGCACCACTCACCTTTTTTCCCTCATCAATTCTATGATTAACCTCATCCTTCATAAATCCATCCGCCTACACGTCAACTCCCAAGTATCTGAAAACATTCACTTCTTCCATACTCCTCCTCCCCAATTTGATATCCAAATTTTCTTTATCTAAATCACTTGATACCCTCATCACCTTACTCTTTTCTATGTTCACTTTCAACTTTCTATCTTTACACACACTCCCAAACTCATCCACTAACCTTTGCAATTTTTCTTTAGAATCTACCATAAGCACAGTATCATCAGCAAAAAGTAACTGTGTCAATTCCCATTTTGTGTTTGATTCCCAATAATTTAATCCCACCCCTCTCCCGAACACCCTAGCATTTACTTCTTTTACAACCCCATCTATAAATATATTAAACAACCATGGTGACATTACACATCCCTGTCTAAGACCTACTTTTACCGGGAAGTAGTCTCCCTCTCTCCTACACACCCTAACCTGAGCCTATCTTCATAAAAACTCTTTACAGCATTTAGTAACTTACCACCTATTCCATATACTTGCAACATCTGCCACATTGCTCCCCTAACCACTCTATCATATGCCTTTTCTAAATCCATAAATGCAATAAAACTTCCCTACCTTCATCTAAATACTGTTCACATATACAAGAACATAAGGACATAAGAAAGAAGGAACACTGCAACAGGCCTACTGACCCATGCGGAGCAGGTCCATGTCTCCCCCCCCGGATTAGACCAATGACACACCCAGTCTGATCATCTCCACTCAAGGATGGAGCACTGCACCAGACTCAGCAGTACAAGCTAGTCACGTCCAACTCGCCCACCCACACCCACTCATGTATTTATCTAACCTATTTTTAAAACTACACAACGTTTTAGCCTGAATAACTGTACTCGGGAGTTTGTTCCACTCATCCACAACTCTATTACCAAACCAATGCTTTCCTATATCCTTTCTGAATCTGAATTTTTCCAACCTCCTCCTTGCTCATCCGCAATCCTATATTCTGTCTTACCTCTAATTCCTTCAATTATGACCCTACCGTACACTTTTCCTGGTATACTCAGTAAACCTTTTCCTCTATAATATTTACAGTCTCTTTTGTCCCCCTTCCCTTAATATAAAGGAGCTATACATGTTCTCCGCCAATCCCTAGGTTATAAAAGTTGTGGGAGACTCGAACGCGAAATGTCAACCAACATGTCACATATTGGAATATCGGAATAACTTAATACTATATAATATGTGTATTATATATATATATATATATATTATATATATATATAATATATATATAATATATATATATATATATATATTATATATGTATATAATTATCGACTGGCGATTCCACCAGGCAGGTGGCCGAAAAGATAAAACTTTCACCATCATTCACTTCCATCATTGTTCTGCCAGAAGGGTGCTTTACACTACAGTTTTTAAACTGCAACATTAACACCCCTCCTTCAGAGTGCAGGCACTGTACTTCCATCTCCAGGACAAAGTCCGGCCTGTCTGGGTTTCCCTGAAACCCCTTCATAAATGTTACTTTGTCACACTCCAACAGCACGTCAAGTATTAAAAACCATTTGTCTCATTACACTCCTATCAAACACGCTCACGCATGCCTGCTGGAAGCCCAAGCCCCTCGCACACAAAACCTCCTTTACCCCCTCCCTCCAACCTTTCCTAGGCCGACCCCTACCCCGCCTTCCTTCCACTACAGACTGATACACTCTTGAAGTCACTCTGTTTCGCTCCATTCTCTCTACATGTCCGAACCACCTCAACAACCCTTCCTCAGCCCTCAGGACAACAGTTTTGGTAATCCCGCACCTCCTCCTAACTTCCAAACTACGAATTCTCTGCATTATATTCACACCACACATTGCCCTCAGACATGACATCTCCACTGCCTCCAGCCTTCTCCTCGCTGCAACATTCATCACCCATGCTTCACACCCATATAAGAGCGTTGGTAAAACTATACTCTCATACATTCCCCTCTTTGCCTCCAAGGACAAAGTTCTTTGTCTCCACAGACTCCTAAGTGCACAACTCACCCTTTTCCCCTCATCAATTCTATGATTCACCTCATCTCCCATCCGCTGACACGTCAACTCCCAAATATCTGAATACATTCACCTCCTCCATACTCTCTCCCTCCAATCTGATATCCAATCTTTCATCACTAATCTTTTTGTTATCCTCATAACCTTACTCTTTCCTGTATTCACTTTTAATTATCTTCTTTTGCACACCCTACCAAATTCATCTACCAATCTCTGCAACTTCTCTTCAGAATCTCCCAAGAGCACAGTGTCATCAGCAAAGAGCAACTGTGACAACTCCCACTTTATGTGTGATTCTTTATCTTTTAACTCCACGCCTCTTGCCAAGACCCTCGCATTTACTTCTCTTACAACCCCATCTATAAATATATTAAACAACCACGGTGACATCACACATCCTTGTCTAAGGCCTACTTTTACTGGGAAACAATTTCCCTCCCTCCTACACACTCTAACTTGAGCCTCACTATCCTCGTAAAAACTCTTCACTGCTTTCAGTAACCTACCTCCTATACCATACACCTGCAACATCTGCCACATTGCCCCCCTATCCACCCTGTCATACGCCTTTTCCAAATCCATAAATGCCACAAAGACCTCTTTAGCCTTATCTTAATACTGTTGACTTATATGTTTCACTGTAAATACCTGGTCCACACACCCCCTATCTTTCCTAAAGCCTCCTTGTTCATCTGCTATCCTATTCTCCGACTTACTCTTAATTCTTTCAATAATAACTCTACCATACACTTTACCAGGTATGCTCAACAGAATTATCCCCCTATAATTTTTGCACTCTCTTTTGTCCCCTTTGCCTTTATACAAAGGAACTATGCATGCTCTCTGCCAATCCCTAGGTACCTTACCCTCTTCCATACATTTATTAAATAATTGCACCAACCACTCCAAAACTATATCCCCACATGCTTTTAACATTTCTATCTTTATTCCATCAATCCCAGCTGCCTTACCCCCTTTCATTTTATCTACTGCCTCACGAACTTCCCCCACACTCACAACTGGCTCTTCCTCACTCCTACAATATATTATTTCTCCCATCTTCCCAATACCTCTAACTCTCCATTTAATAACTCTCCTCTCCTATTTTTAACTGACAAATCCCTTTGTTCTCTAGGCTTCTTAACTTGTTAATCTCACTCCAAAACTTTTTCTTATTTTCAACAAAATTTGTTGATAACATCTCACCCACTCTCTCATTTGCTCTCTTTTTACATTGCTTCACCATTCTCTTAACCTCTCTCTTTTTCTCCATATACTCTTCCCTCCTTGCATCACTTCTACTTTGTAAAAATTCTCATATGCTAACTTTTTCTCCCTTACTACTCTCTTTACATCATCATTTCACCAATCTCTCCTCTTCCCTCCTGCACCCACTTTCCTGTAACCACAAACTTCTGCTGAACACTAACATTACATTTTTAAACCTACCCCATACCTCTTCGACCCCATTTCTATGCTCTCATTAGCCATCTATCCTCCAATAGCTGTTTATATCTTACCCTAACTGCCTCCTCTTTTAGTTTATAAACCTTCACCTCTCTCTTCCCTGATGCTTCTATTCTCCTTGTATCCCATCTACCTTTTACTCTCAGTGTAGCTACAACTAGAAAGTGATCTGATATATCTGTGGCCCTCTATAAACATGTACATCCTGAAGTCTACTCAACAGTCTTTTATCTACCAATACATAATCCAACAAACTACTGTCATTTCGCCCTACATCATATCTTGTATACTTATTTATCCTCTTTTTCTTAAAATATGTATTACCTATAACTAAACCCCTTTCTATACAAAGTTCAATCAAAGGGCTCCCATTATCATTTACACCTGGCACCCCAAACGTACCTACCACACCCTCTCTAAAAGTTTCCCCTACTTTAGCATTCAGATCCCCTACCACAATTCTCTCTCACTTGGTTCAAAGGCTCCTATACATTCACTTAACATCTCCCAAAATCTCTCTCTCTCCTCTACATTCCTCTCTTTCCAGGTGCATACAGGCTTATTATGACCCACTTTTCGCATCCAACCTTTACTTTAATCCACATAATTCTTGAATTTACACTTTCATTTTTCTCTTTTCTCCTTCCATAACTGATCCTTCAACATTACTGCTCCCCCTTTTCCTTTGCTCTAACTCTCTCAGATACTCCAGATTTAATCCCATTTATTTCCCCCACCGGAACTCCCCTACCCCCTTCAAGCTTTGTTTCGCTTAGGGCCAGGACATCCAACTTCTTTTCATTCATAACATCAGCAATCATCTGTTTCTTGTCATCCGCACTACATCCACGCACATTTAAGCATCCCAGTTTTATAAAGTTTTTCTTCTTCTCTTTTTTAGTAAATGTTTACAGGAGAAGGGGTTACTAGCCCATTGCTCCCGGCATTTTAGTCGCCTCATACGACACGCATGGCTTACGGAGGAAAGATTCTTTTCCACTTCCCCATGGACAATAGAAGAAATAAAGAAGAACAAGAGCTATTTAGAAAAAGAAGAAAAACCTAGATGTATATATAATATATATATGCATGTGTGTGTCTGTAAAGTGTGACCAAAGTGTAAGTAGGAGTAGCAAGATATCCCTGTTATCTAGCTTGTTTATGAGACAGAAAAAGAAACCAGCAATCCTACCATCTTGCAAAACAGTTACAGGTTTCTGTTTCACAGTCATCTGGCAGGACGGTAGTACTTCCCTGGGTGGTTGCTGTCTACCAACCTAATATATATATATTTTTTATATATTATATAATATTATTATATATATATATATTATAATATATTATATATATATATATATATATATATATATGTATATATTTAAAATCACACTCCAACACACATCCTTTACTTCCCCAGTGCAGTCCAAAACCCATCCTATACCTTCTCAAAGCATTCCAGTACCACATCCTATACTCTCCTACAGCACTCCAACACCCATTATATATACTCCTAAAGCACTCAACACCAATCTTGTATTCTCCCTGACCATCAGAAAACCCATCCTGTACTTAAGCACACCAGCCCCCATCCTGTTCTCTCGCAAAACACTCCAACCCCATCCTATACATTTCTAAGGCACTCCAACACCCATCCTTTACTCCAGCTACGCACTCCAACATCAATCCTTTACTCCTGTTAGGCACTCCAACATCCATCCTTTACTCTAGCTAAGCACTCCAACACCATCCTATACACTCCTAAAACACTCCAACCCCTCCCTTTCCTACTAAAACAAACAACACCATCCTATACTTAAAACACCCAAACCATCCCATACACTCTAAAACACTTCAACATCCATCCTTTACTCCTGCTAGACACTCCAACACCATCCTTTACTCTGCCAGAACACAATTATGAACTATTCCTGTACTTAATTCCAACTTCATGACACATTTAAATCTTCATTCATTCTAAGTTAACAATTATTACCCTACTTTTTGCGTCATTTATTTCTTTCATACTTCCTGTATATTTACATTCTCTGTACACAATATTCAGTTACTCACATGCACATTCTTTAAAGCAAAGCTTTCACACGTTCGTTTGTATTTTACTCACTTGTCATAGTCACACTGTCTTATTAAAATGTCATCAAGTCACCACAATTCGTCGTCGTACAGTCTTCGTTCTGCTTTTTCATCTGCGTTATTATGATCTTCCAGTCACGGTTATTGATGCTCATTTATGTTATTTCAAGAAATTCGCGTAGAATACTCATTAGAATTTCTCAAAATATTCTTATCTCTAAAATTTGTCCTCGTATTGAATATTTTTGGCATATTTCATTTTGTCACAGATCGTCGACGGTTATAGCAGGACCTCTAGCAATTGGTGATGGTTTCTATAGACTCACATTCCAGGTGAATGGTGTATCATAACGCTAGCAATTATGAGGGTCTCATCAACGACATCAGCTTCCAGTGATTCATATCACGTCCTCACATTCGTGATGTGTCTCATCTTGTGTGTCCGGCCTTTATGGATCGGTGTGCTTACAGCTTATCAGCGTGTAACAAATAAATATATTTATTACATTTTTCCAAGAGACTGAAAATTAGATTCATATTTCATCAAGCATTTACCGCATACAACGTATTCACATCTTTTTCTCTCATAACTGATATTAATATACTATATATATATATATATATATATATATATATATATATATATATATATATATATATATATATATATAAATAAAAAGACATACTGTGACGTAAGTAGGACTAAAATTTCCATTGAATAACAATATCAGGGCATCTTGGTGTACGTTCATGTTTGTCTTGGCGGGTATAAATTTCAAGACAGGTTTCTCTGTGTGTCCTCCTGTATTTCCTCCACCAGGAAAGCCTCGACCGTAGTTAGAAAAGACATAATTCCAATCCAGCAAGGTCTCCTGGGACCTCCTGAAAGTGGGGAAGGCAAGACAACAGTAGACAGACGGATGAATTGCTGGTCACGAGATCCTGAGGAGGGATTGCTGTAGGAAGCTAGAAGTGAGGATACTAAGAGAGTCGAGGCAAGTGTTTGTGAGGTGAAGGGGAGAGACACTATATACACTCCAGGAGGGTACATATGCAGGCAAATGTAAGATGATACAAAGTCACAAAATTTAAAAAAAGCGTCAGTGCAGGTGGTTTAGACTAAGACTGCTTCCTTGATAATGATGTAACAAAATTGTTGAAGTCGCTAGAGAAAAGTGGATTCAACAATCTGAATTTCTGACTACAAAATACTGTATTTATAATCTGTAAAGTTATTGTAGGAGAAACTGTGGAATAAAGAAATGGAAGGAGAGATACATTTCCATACTATGAGAAAACCTTTGCTAGTGCTATCAGAAATGCAAAGATCACCGGGTTATATACAGAGATATAATCGTTACTCTTATACATAGTAACACCAGAGCTGCAAAGACCACAGTATTATAACTGGTAAAATGAGAAAAGCAAATATCACTCATTTATACATAGTAATATTAAGGATACAATAATAACCCTGTTATTCATAGCAATATCAGAGATATAAAGGTCATGATTATACATAATAACACCGGTGAGGCAAAGATCATGTTTAACACAATAACACAAGAAATTGATAGATAAGAAAGTTATACATAGACACACATGGATGTCAAACTTTTATATGAAAGAAAATACAAAAAACTCAAATATGAGCAAAAAAATCAATGTCATTTAAATAGACGGCTAAAATAATCAACAACTGGCTTGACCATGATGGTCTAGGTGGAGGAATTCTTATCTTCTGGTTGCACTGTTTCTACTCTGCCCGGGTGTATGCTGTCACTGAGCGAACATATGACAAGAAAACAAACCATGAATAATGAAACATGACAGGGAAAACCGTCCAGGATAATGAAATATGACAGTGAAACCCGTCCAGAATATTGAAATGTGAGAGTGAAACCCGTCCAGAACAATGAAATATAAGAAGGAAACCCGTCCAGAACAATGAAATATAAGAAGGAAACCCGTTCAGAACAATGAAATATAAGAAGGAAACCCGTTCAGAACAATGAAATATAAGAAGGAAACCCGTTCAGAACAATGAAATATAAGAAGGAAACCCGTTCAGAACAATGAAATATAAGAAGGAAACCCGTTCAGAACAATGAAATATAAGAAGGAAACCCGTTCAGAACAATGAAATATAAGAAGGAAACCCGTTCAGAACAATGAAATATGACAGGGAAACCCGTCCAGAACATTGAAATAGGACAGGGAAACCCTTCCACAACAATGAAATATGGCGGGGAAACCCGCCCAGAACAATGAAATATAAGAAGGAAACCAGTCCAGAACAATGAAATAAGATAGGAAAACCCGTACAGAACAATGAAATATGAGAAGTAAACCCGTCCAGAACAATAAAATATGACAGGAAAACCCGTCCAGAACAATGAAATATGAGGAGGAAACCCGTCTAGAGAAATGAAATATGACAGGGAATCCCGTCCAGAACAATGAAATATGAGACGGAAACCCGTCCAGAACAATGAAACATGAGAAGCAAACCCGTCCAGAACAATGAATTATGAGAAGGAAACCCGTCCAGACGAACAACGAAATATGACAAGGAAACCCGTCGAGAACAATGAAATATGACAGGAAAACCGTCCAGAACAATGAAATATGAGAAGGAAACCCGTCCAGAACAATGAAATATGACAGGAAAACCCGTCCAGAACAATGAAATATGAGGAAGAAACCCGTCTAGAAAAATGAAATATGACAGGGAATCCCGTCCAGAACAATGAAATATGACAGGGAAACCCGTCCAGTACAATGAAATATAAGACGGAAACCCATCAAGAACAATGAAATATGACAGGAAAACCCGTCAAAAACAATGAAATATGAGAAGGAAACCCGTCCAGAACAATGAAATATGACAGGGAAACCCGTCAAAAACAATGAAATATGAGAAGGAAACCCGTCCAGAACAAAATATGATAGAGTAAACCCCTCCAAAACAATTGAATATGAGAAGGAAACCCGTCCAAAAAAATGAAATATGACAGGGAAACCCGTCTAGAACTATTAAATATGACAGGGAAACCCGTCCAGAACAATGAAATATGAGAGGGAAACGCATCCAGAACAATGAAATATGACAGAAAAACCAGTCAAGAACAATGAAATATGAGAAGGAAACCCGTCGAGAACAATGAAATATGACAGAGAAATACGTCCAGAACAATGAAATGTGACAGGGAAACCCGTCCAGAACAATGAAATATGACAGGGAAACCCGCACAGAACAATGAAATATGAGAAGGAAACCCGTCCAGAAGAATGAAATATGAGTAGGAAACCCGTCAGAAACAATGAAATATGACAGGTAAACCCGTACAGAACAATGAAATATGACAGGGAAACCCGTCCAGAACAACGATATGTGACAGGGAAACCCGTCCAGAACAATGAAATATGACCGGGAAACCCGTCCAGAACAATGAAATATGACAGGGAAGCCCGTCCAGAACTGTGAAATATGAGAAGGAAACCAGTCAAGAACAATAAAAAATGACAGGGAAAAGCGTCTAGAACAAAGAAATATGAGAAGGAAACCCGTCCAGAACAATGAAATATGAGAAAGAAACCCGTCCAGAACAATGAAATACGAGAGAGAAACCCGTTCAGAACAACGTAATATGACAGGGAAACCGGTCTATAACAATGAAATATGAGGAGGAAACCCAGTCAGAACAACGAAAAATGACAGGAAAACCGTCAAGAACAATGCAATATGAAAAGGAAACCCGTCCAGAACAATGAAATACGGGAAAGAAACCCGTCCAGGACATTGAAATATGACTGGGAAATACGTACAGAACAATGAAATATGAGAGGGAAACCAATCCAAAACAATGAAATATGAGAGGGAAACCCGTCCAAAACAATGAAATATGACAAGGAAACCCGTCAAGAACAATGATATATGACAGGGAAACCCGTCCAAAACAATGAAATAAGACAGGGAAACCCTTTCAGAACAATGAAATATGACAGGTAAACCCGTCCAAAACAATGAAATATGGGAAGGAAACAAGTCCAGAACAATGAAATATAACAAAGAAACCCGTCCAGAACAATGAAACATGAGAGGGAAACCCGTCCAGAACATTGAAATATGACAGGGATACCCGTCCAGAACAATGAAACATGAGAAGGAAACCTGTCCAGAACAATGAAATATGAAAAAGAGACCCGTCTAGAACAAGGAAATATGACAGGGAAACTCGTCCAGAACAAGGAAACATGAGAAGGAAACCTGTCCAGAACAATGAAATATGACAGAGAAACCCGTCCAGGACAATAAAATATGTGAAGGAAACCCGTCCAGAACAATGAAATATGAAATGGAATCCCGTCCAGAACCATGAAATATGAGAAGGAAACCGTTAGAAAACAATGAAATATGACAGGGAAACCCGTCCAGAACAATGAAATATGAGAGGGAAACCCGTCCAGAACAATGAAATATGACAGGAAAACCCGTCCAAAAAAGTGAAATATGAGAAGGAAATCATTAGAAAACTATGAAATATGACAGGGAAACCCGTCCAGAACAATGAAATATTAGTTAGAAACCCGTCCAGAACAATGAAATATGACAGGGAAACACGTCCAGAACAATGAAATATGACAGGGATACCCGTCCATAACAATGAAACATGAGAAGGAAACCCGTCCAGTACAATGAAATATGAGAGGGAAACCCGTTCAGAACAATGAAATATGAGAGGGGAACCCGTCCAGAACAGTGAAATATGAGAAGGAAACCTGTCAAGAACAAGGAAATATGATAGGGAAACCCGTCCAGAACAATGAAATATAACAGGGAAACAAGACCTGAATAATGAAATATGAGATGGAAACCCGTCAGGAACAATGAAATATGACAGGGAAACCCGTCCAGAACAATGAAATATGAGAAAGAAACCTGTCCAGAACAATGAAATATGACAGGAAAACCCGTCCAGAAATATGAAATATGACAGAGAAACCCGGCCAGAACAACGAAATATGACAGGGAAACCCGTCCAGAACAATGAAATATGACAGGGAAACCCGTCCAAAACAATGAAATATGACAGGGAAACCCGTCCAGAACAATGAAATACGAGAAGGAAACCAGACCAGAACAATGAAATATAGCAGCGATACCCGTCCAAACAATGAAATATGAGAAGGAAACTCGTCCAGAACAATGAAGTATGACAGGGAAACCAGTCAAGAACAATGAAATATGACAGGAAAACCAGTCCAGAACAATGAAATATGAAAAGGAAGCTACTCCAGAACAATGAAATATGACAGGTTAACTCGTCCAGAGCAACGAAATATGAGAAGAAAACCCGTCCAGTACAATGAAATATGAGAGGGAAACCCGTCCAGAGCAGTGAAATATGAGAAGGAAACCCGTCCAGAACAATGATATATCACAAGGAAACCCGTCCAGAACAAGGAAATATGAGAAGGAAACCCGTTAAGAACAATGAAAAGTGACAGGGAAACCCGTCCAGAACAATGAAATATGAGAAGGAAACCCGTTAAGAACAATGAAAAGTGACAGGGAAAACCGGTCCAGAACAATGAAATATGAGGGAAACCCATCAAGAACAATGAAATGTGACAGGGAAATCCGTTTAGAACAATGAAATATGAGAGGAAAACAGGTCCAGAACAATGAAATATGAGAGGGAAAGCCGTCCAGAGCAATGAAATATGACAGGGAAACCCGTCTAGAACTGTGAAATATGAGAAGAAAACCCGTCCAGTACAATGAAATATGAGAGGGAAACCCGTCCAGAACAACGAAATATGAGAGGGAAACCCGTCCAGAACAGTGAAATATGAGAAGGAAACCCGTCCAGAAGAGTGATATATCACAGGGAAACCCGTCCAGAACAAGGAAATATGAGAAGGAAACCCGTTAAGAAAAATGACAGGGAAAACCGTCCAGAACAACGAAATATGACAGGGAAACCCGTCCAGAACAATGAAATATGACAGAGAAACCCGTAAAGAACAATGAAATATGAGAAGGAAACCCTTCCAGAACAATGAAATATGACGGGAAAACCGGTCCAGAACAATGAAATGTGACAGGGAAATCCGTTTAGAACAATGAAATATGAGAGGAAAACAGGTCCAGAACAATGAAATATGAGAGGGAAAGCCGTCCAGAGCAATGAAATATGACAGGGAAACCCGTCCAGAACTGTGAAATATATGAAGGAAACCCGTCCAGAACAGTAAAACATGACAGGGAAACCCGTCCAAAACAGTGAAATATGAGAAGGATACCCGTCAGCAACAACGAAATATGAGAGGGAAACCCGTCCAGAACAATGAAATATGAGGAGGAAACCCGTCCAAAGCAATAAAAAATGACAGGGAAACCCGTCCAAAACAGTGAAATATTAGAAGGAAACCCGTCAGCAACAATGAAATATGAGAGGGAAACCAGTCCAGAACAATGAAATATGAGAAGGAAACCCGTCCAGAACAATGAAATATGACAAGGAAATCCGTCCTGAACACTGAAATATGAGAGAAAACCCGTCCAGAACAATGAAATATGAGAGGAAAACCCGTCCAGAACAATGAAATATGAGAAGGAAACCCGTCCAGAACAATGAAATATTAGAGGAAAACGCGTCAAGAATAGTGAAATATGAGAGGGAAAAACGTCCAGAACAATGAAATATGACAGGAAAACGCGTCCAGAATAGTGAAATGTGACAAGGAAACTCGTCCAGGACAATGAAACATGAGAGGGAAGTCAGTTAAAGACAACGAAATTATGAGAGTAAACCCGTCAGAACAATGATATATGACAGGAAAACCCGACAAGGAAAAACAATGAAATATGAAAAGGGAAACCAGTGCAGGAACAATGAAATATGAGGGGAAACCCGTCCAGAACAATAAAAATGACAGGAAACCTCCTGAAACTGAAAATGAGAAAAAACCCGTCCAAACAATGAAATATGAAAGGAAAACCCGTCCAGAGCAATGAAATATGAGAGGTAAACCCGTCCAAAACAATGATATATGACAGGAAAACCCGACAAAAACAATGAAATATGACTGTGAAACCCGTCCAAAACAATGAAATATGAGAAGAAAACCCGTCCAGAAAAATTTGAAATAAGAGAGGTAAAACCCGCCCAAAAAACAATGAAATATGAGAGGTAAACCGTCCAGAACAACGAAATATGACCGGGAAACCCGTCCAGAACAAAGAAATATGAGAGGAAAACCCGTCCAGAACAATGAAATATGAGAGGTAAACCCGTCAAGAACAATGAAATATGAGAGGTAAACCCGTCCAGAACAACGAAATATGACCGGGAAACCCGTCCAGAACAATAAAATATGAGAGGTAAACCCGTCCAGAACAATGAAATATGAGAGGAAAACCCGTCCAGAACAATGAAATATGAGAGGTAAACCCGTCCAGAACAATGAAATATGACAGGAAAACTCGTCCAGAACAATGAAATATGACAGGAAACCCGTCAAGAACAATGAAATATGACAGGGAAACCCGTCCAGAACAAAGAAATATGAGAGGGAAACCCGTAAAGAACAAGGAAATATGAGAAGGAAACCCATCCAGAAAAATGAAATATAACAGGAAAACCCGTCCAGAACAATGAAATATGACAGGGAAACCCATCCAGAACAATGAAATATGACAGGGAAATCCGTTGAGAACAATGAAATATGAAAAGCTAACCCGTCCAGAACAATGAAATATGACAGAGAAACCCGTCCAAAACAATGAAATATGAGAGGGAAACCCGTCATCAACAATGAAATATGACAGGGAAACCCGTCCAGAACAATGAAATATGAGATGGAAACCCGTAAGGAACAATGAAATATGACAGGGAAACCAGTCCAGAACAATGAAATATGAGAAGAAAACCAGTTCAGAACAACGAAATAAGAGAAAGAAACCGGTCATGAACAATGAAATATGAGAAGGAAATCCGTCCAGAACAAAGAAATATGACAGAGGAACCCGTCCAGAACAATGAAATATGACAGGGAAACCCGTCCAGAACAATGAAAAATGAGAGGAAAACCCGTCCAGAACAATGAAATATGAGAAGGAAACCCTTCCAGTACAAGGAAATATGACAGGGAAACCATTAAGGAACAATGAAATATGACAGGTAAACCCGTTTAGAACAATGAAATATGAGAAGGAAACCAATCCAGAACAATGAAGTATGAGAGGGAAACTCGCCAGAGCAATGCAATATGAGAAGAAAACCCGTCCAGTACCATGAAATATGAAAGGGAAACCCGTTCAGAACAGTGAAATATGAGAAGGAAGCCTCTCCAGAACAATGAAATATGACAGGGAAACCCGTCCAGAACAATGAAATATGAGAAGAAAACCCGTCCAGAACAATGAAATATGACAAGGAAATCCGTCCTGAACACTGAAATATGAGAGAAAACCCGTCAAGAACAATGAAATATGAGAGGGAAACCCGTCCAGAACAATGAAATATTAGAGGAAAACGCGTCAAGAATAGTGAAATATGAGAGGGAAAACGTCCAGAACAATGAAATATGACAGGAAAACGCGTCCAGAATAGGGAAATGTGACAAGGAAACCCGTCCAGGACAATGAAATATGAGAGGGAAACCCTTCCAGAACAATGAAATATGAAGAGGAAACCCGTCCAAAACAATAAAAAATGACAGGGAAACCCGTCCAAAACAATGAAATATGAGAAGGAAACCCGTCAGCAACAATGAAATATGAGAGGGAAACCAGTCCAGAACAATGAAATATGAGAAGGAAACACGTCCAGAACTATGAAATATGACAGAGAAACCCGTCTAGAGCTATTAAATATGACAGGAAAACCCGTCCAGAACAATGAAATATGAGAAGGAAACCAGTTCAGAACAATGAAATATGACAGGGAAACCCGTCCGGAACAATGAAATATGACAAGGAAATCCGTCCTGAACACTGAAATATGAGAGAAAACCCGTCCAGAACAATGAAATATGAGAGGAAAACCCGTCCAGAACAATGAAATATGAGAAGGAAACCCGTCCAGAACAATGAAATATTAGAGGAAAACGCGTCAAGAATAGAGAAATATGAGAGGGAAAAACGTCCAGAACAATGAAATATGACAGGAAAACGCGTCCAGAATAGTGAAATGTGACAAGGAAACTCGTCCAGGACAATGAAACATGAGAGGGAAACCAGTTAAAGGACAACGAAATATGAGAGGTAAACCCGTCCAGAACAATGATATATGACAGGAAAACCCGACAAAAACAATGAAATATGACTGAGAAACCCGTCCAGAACAATGAAATATGAGAAGAAAACCCGTCCAGAACAATGAAATATGAGAGGTAAACTCGTCAAGAACAATGAAATATGAGAGGGAAACCCGATCAGAACAATGAGATATGAGAAAGACACCCGTCCAGAACAACGAAATATGACCGGGAAACCCGTCCAGAACAAAGAAATATGACATGGAAACACGTAAAGAACAATGAAATATGAGAAGGAAACCCATCCAAAACAATGAAATATGACAGGGAAACCCATCCAGAACAATGAAATATCACATGGAAACCCGCCCAGAACAATGAAATATTAGGAGGAAACCCGTCCAGAACAATGAAAAGTGACAGGCAAACCCGTCCTGAGCAATGAAACACGAGATGGAAACCCGTAAGGAACAATGAATATGACAGGGAAACCAGTCCAGAACAATTAAATATGAGGAGGAAACCCGTTCAGAACAATGAAATATGACAGGGAAACACGTCCAGAACAATAAATATCACAGGAAACCCGTCCAAAACAATGAAAAAAAGAAAAAAAAGGG
>NC_069472.1:1640127-1667372 GCF_026875155.1 Cherax quadricarinatus | reverse complement strand
CCTTATGCTGATAGGTTCTAGCTCAAGGGTCCTCTGTGGGAAGGGTTCCTTATGCGGATAGGTTCAAGCTCTGGGGTCGTCTTAAAAAAGGTTCCTTGATTTTGGGTTAGGTTCTAGCTCTTGGGTCGCTCAAGAATTTTCCTTGATGCGGTTTTGGGTTTCTAACTGGTCCTCGGGCGGGTTCCCTTTCATTTTTTCCTTGTTCCTGACGGTTTCCATGTCAATTTCATTTTTCGGGGGGGGTTTTCTTGTCTTTTTTCATTGTTCGGGGAGGTTTCCCTGTCATATTTCATTGTTGTGAGGGTTTCTTTCTTATTTCCTTTTTTTAAAGGGGTTTCCCTTTCCATATTCATTTTTGGAGGGGTTTCCCGGCATATTTTCATTTTCGGAAGGGCCCTTTTTTGTCATATTTCCCTTGTTCCGAGGGGTTTCCCCATTCATATTTCATTGTTCTGAGGGGTTTCCTTCTCATATTTCATTTTTTTAAAGGGGTTTTTCCCTCAATATTTCATTGTTTTTTAGGGTTTCCCCTTTTCTTATTTCTTGGGACGGGAAATTTTTTCCCTTCTAAATATTTCATTGTTTTGGGACGGCCCCCCCTCTCATATTTCGGTTCGGACGGCCCCCCTGTAAAATTTATTGTTCTGGAGGGGTTTCCTTCTCATATTTCATTGTTCTGGGGGTTTTTCCCTTTATATTTCTTTTGTTCTGGCCCGGTTTTTTTCCCTTTATTTCTTGTTCGGAACGGGTTTCCTTTCTCATTTTTCATTTTTTTGGGAACGGGTTTCCCTTTATTTTTCTTTGGTCCGGGAAGGGGTTTTTTTCCCTTTAAATTTTTCCTTGTTCTGGCTTTTTCCCCTTCATATTTTTTTTTTTCGGGAGGTTTCCCTTCTCTATTTCTTTGTTCTAAACGGTTTCCCCCCATATTTCTTTTTTTTTTTACGGTTTTCCCATTTTTTTCCCTTGTTCGGAAAGGGTTTCCTTCTCATTTTTATTTTTTTGGACGGGTTTCCCCCTCTAATTTAAATTGTTTGGAGGGTTTTTCCCCGGGAATATTTCTTTGTTCTGGACGGTTTTTTCCTTCTCATATTTCATTTTTTCGGGGGACATTTTCCCCTTTTATATTTCATTTTTTTCAGGGCCCGGGTTTTTTTTCCCTTTTTCGTTTTTCTGAACCGGGTTTTCCCTTTTCCCTTTTTTTTTTCCATTTTTTTGGGAGGGGTTTTTCCCCTCTGAAAATTTCATTTTTCGGAGGGGTTTTTCCCCCCTTAATTTTCATTGTTTTGGGGGGTTTTTCCCTTTCAATATTTCTTGTTTTTGGACGGATTTCCTTTCATTTTTTCATTGTTCGGACTTTTTTTCCCTCTATATTTCATTTTTTTGGGGAACCCGGGTTTTTTCTTTTTTTTCTTGGGTTCTGGGGGGGGTTTTCCTTTTCATTTTTTTTTTTTTAAGGGGGTTTTCCCTTATTTTTCATTTTCGGGAAAGGTTTCCCTTAAAAATTTCATTGTTTTGGGGAGGGTTTTTTCCTTTATTTTTTCTTTTTTTGGGAAATTTTTCCTTCTAAAATTTCCCTTGTTTTTTTGGGGGGTTTTCCCCTTTTCTTATTTTTTGGGTTCAAACTTTTTTTCCTTCCCATTTTTCATTTTTTTAAACCCCAAATTTTTCCGGGTTTTTCCCCTTTAATTTTTCCTTTTTCCTGGGGGGTTTTCCCTTTATATTTCTTTTTTTTTAAAAGGGTTTTCCTGTCATTTTTCCCATTTTTTCGGGGGGTTTTCCTTTTTCATTTTTCTTTTTTTCTAGGGATTTTCCCTGTTTTTTTCCCATTGTTTTGGGGGAGGGGTTTCCCCTTTCCCAATTTCATTGTTTTTGGAGGGTTTTTCCTTTAATTTCTTTTTTGGGAGGGTTTTTCTCATTTTTCCTTTTTTTTTTTGGGTTTTTCCCTCTAATTTATTTTTTTTTTCGGGACGGGTTTTTCCCTTTCATATTTAAATTTGTTTTTGGGGTTTTCCCTTTCTAAAATTTTTCCTTTTTGTTTTTGGGGAAACCTTTTTGGCCCGGGTTCTTCTTTTTCCCTTGTTTTTGGAGGGGTTTCCCTTCCCCAAAAATTTCATTGTTCCGGAGGGGTTTTTTCCCTTTATTTTTCATTGTTTTGACGGTTCCCCCTTTCCCTTTTTTTTCTTTTGTTCTGGGAGGGGTTTCCTTCTCCAATTTCTTTTTTTGGGAGGGGTTTTTTCCCCCTCCATTTTTTAATTGTTTTTTAGGGGTTTTCCCTTTCCCTTTTTACATTGTTTTTAGGGGTTTCCCCTTTTTCCCATTTTTCCTTGTTCTGGCCTTTTTTCCCTGTCATATTTTTTTTTTAGGGGTTTTCCCTTTCTAAATTTCTTTTGGGGGGGTTTTTCCCTTCTCATTTCCCTTGTTTTTGGGGGGTTTTTTTCTATTTCATTGTTCTGGGGGGGTTTTCCCCTTCATTTTTTCCATTTTTTTTTGGACTTTTTTCCCTTCCCAAATACATTGTTCGGGAGGGGTTTTCCTTTCTCAATTTCATTGTTTTGGATTTTTTTCCCCCTTTGTCATTTTCCCTTTTTTCCCGGGAGGGGTTTTCTTTTTTCTTTTAATTTTTTCCTTTATTTTTTTTGGGACGGTTTTTTCCTTCTCATTTTCATTTTTTCTGGAGGGGTTTTTCCTTTCATTTTTTCATTGTTTTGACGGTTTCCCCCCTCAAAATTTCCCTTTTTCTGGACGGGTTTCCTTCAAAATTTAGTTTGGGAGGGTTTCCCTGCCCTGTTTCCCTTGTTCGGGGAGGGTTTTTCCCTTTCTCATATTTCATTTTTTGGACGGGTTTCCTTCCAAAATTTTTTTTGGGTTTGGAGGGGTTTTCCCCTTCCCAAAATTTAATTTTTTGGAGGGGTTTTTCCCCTTTTTAATTTTCATTTTCGGAGGGTTTTTTCCCCTTTCCCATATTTTAAATTTTTTTGGAGGGGTTTTTTCCTGCCATTTTTCTTTTTTTTGCGGGTTTCCTTTTAAAATTTAATTTTTCTGGAGGGGTTTTTCCCTGAAATTTTTTCATTTGTTCGGGGACGGGGTTTTTTTCCCCCATATTTCATTGTTCGGGAGGGGTTTTTTCCTGTCATTTTTTTTTTCCCTTTTTTTTGTTTTCGGGAAGGGGGTTTTCCCTTTTCATATTTCGTTGTTTTTGGAGGGGGAAGTTTCCTTTTCATTTTTTTCGTTTTCTGGAGGGTTTCTCGTCTTTTTTTTTCATTGTTCTGGAAGGGTTCCCTGTATTTTTCCCTTTTCCCTGAGGGGTTTTTCCAGGGTCCAAAATTTATTGTTTTTGACGGGTTTCCCTGCAAAATTTCATTGTTTTGGAGGGGTTTTTTTTCCCTGTCAATTTCATTGTTTTTTCAGGGGTTTTTATTTTCAAATTTCATTGTTGGGGGAGGGGTTTTCCCTGTCGTTTTTCATTTTTTCCTCGAAGTTTTTTCCTCCCATATTTCATTGTTCTGGGGGGTTTTTTCTGTCATTTTTCTTTTCTTCGGACGTTTTTTTCCCTCCCATTTTCATTGTTTTGGGCCCGGGTTTTATTCCTTTATTTCATTGTTCTAAAAAGGGTTTTTTCCCTGTCATTTTTTTTTTCATTTTTTCTGGACGGGTTTCCTTTCTCAAAATTTCATTGTTTTTTTTGAGGGGTTTTTCCCTTCTAATATTTCCCCTTTTTTTGGAGGGGTTTTCCCTTCATATTTCAATTTTTCTGGAGGGGTTTTTCCTTCTCATTTCTTTTGTTCGGGACAGGGTTTTCCCTCTTTTTTTAATTGATTTGGACGGGTTTCCTTCTAAAATTTTCCCCCGTTCTCGAGGGTTTACCTTCATTTTTCATTGTTCTGGGGGGTTTCCCGCTGTAAAATTTTTTTATTTTGGGGAGGGGTTTTCCTGTAATGTTTCTTTGTTCGGACTTTTTTCCCTTTCCCAAAATATTTCATTCTTCGGGAAACTTTTTTTCACCTGTCAATTTCTTTGGGTTCTGGAGGGGTTTTCCCCTGTCATATTTTTTTTTTGTCAATGAGGGTTTCCATCTCATTTTTCCCATTGTTCTTTAGGGGTTTTTTCCCTGTCAAAATTTTTTTGGCCCGGGGGACGGTCAAATTTCCCCGGGGTCATATTTCTTTGTTCTGTACGGGTTTTCCCATATCATATTTAAATTGTTTTTTAAAAAGGGTTTTTTTCTCATTTTTCCTTGTTCGGGGACGGGTTTCCCCCTGTTATTTTTTCTTTGTTCTGGACGGGGTTCACCTGTCATTTTTTTCCATTTTTTTCAGTAAGGGTTTTTCCTTCTCATATTTCACTTTTTCAAAACGGGTTACCTCCCCTATTTCTTTTTTTCTGGGGGGGTTTCCCTTCGTATTTCATTTTTTTTGGGAGGGGTTTTCCTGTCTTTTTCATTGTTCTGGACTTTTTTCCCCTTCTCATTTTCATTTTTCTGGAGGGGGTTTTCCCCTGAAAATTTTTTTCTTTTTTTTACGGGTTTTCCCTGCCCATTTTATTGTTCTAGAGGGGGGTTTCCCTCTCAATTTTTTTTCTGGAGGGGTTTTTCCCTTATTTTTTCGTTTTTTTTGAGGGGTTTTTCCTTCCTTTTTCATTGTTTGGGGGGGTTTTTCCCTTTATTTTTCCTTTGTTCGGGGGGTTTTCCTTTCCATTTAAATTTTTTTTGAGGGGTTTTTCCTTCTAAATATTTCTTTTTTTGGGGGACTTTTTTTCCTTTTTAAAAATTTTCGTTTTTTCGGGGAAGGGGTTTTCCCCCACATTTCATTTTTTTGGAGGGGCCCCCCTTCTCATATTTCTTGTTGGGGGCGGGTTTCCTTCAAATTTCTTGTTTTGGGAGGGGGTTTTTCCTTCAAATTTCTTTGTTTAGGACGGTTTTTTCTCATATTTCATTTTTCCCTTTTTTTTTTCCTTCCCTTTTTCCCATTTTTTGGGGGAGGGGTTTTCCCTGTCATAAATCATTGTTTGGACGTTTCCTTTAAAAATTTCATTTTTCCCTGGGGGGTTTTTTCCCTTTTTTCTTTTCATTTTCCCATGTTTTCTTGGGAGGGGTTTTCCCCTTGTCATATTTCTTTTTTTTTGGGAAAGGTTTTTCCTCTTTTCATTTATTTCCTTTTTTTTTCCTTTTTTTGGGTTTTCCTTCTCAAAATTTCATTTTTTGGACGGGTTTTGTCTTTTTGTCTTTTTTTAAATTTCATTTTTTTTTTACGGGTTTCCTTTCTTTTTCATTTTTTTGGACGGGTTTTTCTTTATATTTCATTTTCTGGGGGGGTTTTTCCTTTGCCCAAAATTTCATTGTTCTGGAGGGGTTTTTCCTTCTCATATTTAACTTTTTTTGGAGGGTTTTTCCCCTGTCATTTTTTCAATGTTCTGGACGGGTTTTTCCTTTCTCATGTTTCTTGAATTTTGGGACATGTTTCCCTGCCCTTATTTTTTTTTTTGGGAACGGTTTTCCCTTCTAATATTTCCCAGTTCTCGACGGGTTTCTTTTCTCAAATTTCATTGCTCGGGTTCGGGTTTTCCCTTTCTATTTCATTTTTCCTGAGGGGTTTTTCCATCTTTTTTTAATTTTTTGAAGGGGTTTTTCCCTCCCATTTTTATTGTTCTGACGGGTTTCCCCCTCTCATATTTCATTGTTTGGACGGTTATTTCTCTTTCATTTTCTCCACGGTTTTCCTGTCTATTCATTGTTGGGGAGGGGTTTTTCCCTGTCATATTTCATTCTTTGCGGGTTTCCTTTATTTTTGTTTTTAAAAGGGTTTTCTTCTCATATTTCCTTTTTCTGGACGGGTTTTTCCCTTTTATTTCATTTTTCTGGACGGGTTCACCTGCATTTTTCATTGTTCTGTTCATTCCTTCTCTATTCATTGTTCTGGGCGGGTTTCCTCTCATAATTTCTTGTTCGGGACGGATTTCCCTGTCATATTTCATTGTTTTTGACAGGTTTTCCTGTCATATTTCATTGTTCTAGACGGGTTTTCCCTCTCATATTTCTTTGTTCTGGAGGGGTTTTCCTCTCATATTTCATTGTTCCTGACGGTTTCCTTTTCTCATATTTTCTTGTTCTGAAGGGTTTTTCCTGCCCATATTACATTGTTCTGGACGCGTTTCCCTTTCATATTTCATTGTTCTGGGTGTGTTTCCCTGTCATATTTAATAGTTCTAGACGGGTTTCGGTGTGTCATTTTTCATTGTTCTGGACGCGTTTCCCCGTCATTTTTAATAGTTCTAGACGGGTTTTCCTTTTATATTTCATTGTTCTGGACGGGTTTCCTTCTCATATTTCATTGTTCTTTACGGGTTTCCCTGTCATATTTAATTGTTCTGGACAGCTTTCCTTCTCATATTTCGTTTTTCTGGACGTGTTTCCCTGTCATATTTCATTGTTCTGGACGGGTTTGTTTCCCATATTTCCTTGTTCTGGACGTGTTTCCCTGTCATGTTTCGTTGTTTTTGTCGGGTTTTCTTCTCATAATTTTTTTTTTTTATTTTTCATTGTTTTTTTTTTGGAGGGGTTTTTCCCTGTCATATTTCATTGTTTTTGACGGGTTTTTCCTTTTCTTACATATTTCCCCTTTTTTCTTGTTGACGGTTTCCTCTTTTCTTTTTATTTCCCATTTCTTTGGACGGGTTTTCCTTCATATTTCATTGTTCTATGATTTCCCTTCATATTTCATTGTTCTGGATGGGTTTCCTTCTCATATTTCATTGTTCTTATGGGTTTTCCCGTCATATTTCTTGTTCTGGACGGGTTTTCCCCTGTCATATTTCATTGTTTTTGACGGGTTTTCCTCTCAAATTTCATTGTTCTGGAGGGTTTTCCTTCATTTTTTATTGTTCTGGACGGGTTTTCCCTGTCATATTTTTTTGTTCTGGACGGATTTCCTTCTCATATTTTCATTGTTCTGGACGGGTTTCCATCTTATTTTCATTGTTCAGGGGGGAAAAAAAAAAAAAACTCCCCGGGTTTCTTTCTCATATTTCGTTGTGTCTGACGGGTTTCCTCCTAATATTCATTGTTTTGGACGGGTTTCCCTGTCATGTATCATTGTTTTGGACGGGTTTCCCTCTCAATTTCATTGTTCTGGTCGGGTTTTCCCTGTCATATTACATTGTTCTGGACGGGTTTTTCCTGTCATATTTCATTGTTCTGGATGGGTTTCATCTCATGTTTCACTGTTTCTTACGTGTTTCCCTGTTATATTCGTTGTTAGGACAGGTATTTTCTTTCCTTACTTTGCATGTTCTGTACGGTTTCCCTGTCCCATGTTTCGTTGTTTTTTGTCGGTTTCCATCTCAATTTCATTGTTCTGGATGGGTTTTCTTGTCAAATTTCATTGTCTGACGGGCTTCCTTTCTCATAATCACTGTCCTGTGGACGGGTTCCCTCTCATATTTCTTTGTTCGGACGTTTTCTTTCATATTTCATTGTTCTGAACCGGTTTCCTTCTCATATTTCATTGTTTCTGGACGGTTATCCTGTCATATTTCCATTTTCCTGAACGGGTTTCCTCTCATATTTCAATGTTCTGACTGTGGTTCCTCTCATATTCATTGTTCTGGACGAGTTCCCCTGTCATATTTCATTGGTTCTGGAAGGGTTTTCCTTCTCATATTCATTGTTCTTGACAGGTTTTCCCTCTCTATTTCGATTGTTCATGACCGGATTCTTTCTCCTATTTTCGTTGTTCTGAACTGGGTTTCCTTCTCATTTTCATTGTTTTTGGACCGTGTTTTCACCTTTAATTTTCATGTTTCTGGAATGGTTTCCCTTTGACATTCATGTTCTGGACGGGTTTTTCCCTGTCATATTTCGTTTTTGTTAACGGGTTTTTTCCTTCCACATTTCCTGTTCTGGACGGTTTTCCTTGTCATATTTCATTGTTCTGGACGTTGTTCCTTTCATATTTCCATTTGTTCTTGATTTTCCTTCTTATATTTCATTGTTCTGGACGGGTTTTTCCTGTCATATTTCATTTTTGTTAACGGTTTCCTTCTCAACATTTTCCTTGTTCTGGACGTTTGCCTTGTCAAATATTTCATTGTTCTGGACGGGTTTTCCTGTCATATTTCATTGTTCCTGATGGGTTTCCTTCTTATATTTCATTGTTCTGGACGGGTTTCCCTGTCATATTTCATTTTTGTTAACGGGTTTCCTTCTCATATTTCATTGTTCTGGACGGGTTTCCTTCTCATATTTCATTGTTCTGGACGGGTTTCCTTGTCATATTTCATTGTTATGGACGAGTTCCCCTGTCATATTTCTTTGTTCTGGACGGATTTCCTTCTCATATTTCATTGTTCTGGACGGGTTTCCTTCTCATATTTCATTGTTCTGGGCGAGTTCCCCTGTCACATTTCATTGTTCTGGGCGGGTTTCCTTCTCATATTTCATTGTTCTTGATAGGTTTCCCTCTCATATTTCATTGTTCATGACCGGTTTCTTTCTCATATTTCGTTGTTCTGAACTGGTTTCCTTCTCATTTTTCATTGTTTTGGACGTGTTTCCCTGTAATATTTCATTGTTCTGGACTGGTTTCCCTTTGATATTTCATTGTTCTGGACGGGTTTCCCTGTCATATTTCATTGTTCCTTACGGGTTTCATCTCATATTTCATTGTTCTGGACGGGTTTCAATGTCATATTTTATTGTTCTGGACATGTTTCCTTGTCATATTTCATTGTTCTGGGCGGGTTTCCCTGTCATATTTAATATCTCTAGACGGGTTTCCCTGTCATATTTCATAGTTCTTGACGGGTTTCCTTCTCATATTTCATTGTTCTGGACAGGTTTTCCTCTCATATTTCATTTTTCTGGTCGAGTTTCCTTGTCATATTTCTTTGTTCTGGACGGATTTCCATCTCATATTTCATTGTTCTGGACCGGTTTCCTTCTCATATTTCATTGTTTTGGACGGGTTTCCCTGTCATATTTCATCGTTCTGGACGGGTTTCCTTCTCTTATTTAATTGTTCTGGACTGGTTTCCCTGTCATATTCATTGTTCTGGACGGGTTTCCTCCTAATATTTCATTGTTCTGGACGGGTTTTCTGTCATATTTCATTGTTCTGGACGGGTTTCCTTCTCATATTTCATTGTTCTGGACGGGTTTCCTTCTCATATTTCATTGTTCTGGACGGGTTTCCTTGTCATATTTCATTGTTATGGACGAGTTCCCCTGTCATATTTCTTTGTTCTGGACGGATTTCCTTCTCATATTTCATTGTTCTGGACGGGTTTCCATCTCATTTTTCATTGTTCAGGACCGGTTTCTTTCTCATATTTCGTTGCTCTGGACGGGTTTCCTTCTCATATTTCATTGTTCAGGACGGGTTTCCCTGTCACATTTCATTGTTCTTAACGGGTTTCCTCCTAATATTTCATTGTTTTGGACGGGTTTTCCTGTCATATTTCATTGTTGCTGACGGGTTTCCCTCTCATATTTCATTGTTCTGGACGGGTTTCCCTGTCATATTTCATTGTTTTGGACGGGTTTTCCTGTCATATTTCATTGTTCTGGATGGGTTTCCTTCTCATGTTTCACTGTTCTTTACGTGTTTCCCTGTTATATTTCATTGTTCTGGACGGGTTTCTTTCCCATATTTCATTGTTCTGGACGGGTTTCCCTGTCATGTTTCGTTGTTTTTGTCCGGTTTTCTTCTCATATATCATTGTTCTGGATGCGTTTTCCTGTAATATTTCCTTGTCCCTGACTGGTTTCCATCTCATATTTCATTGTTCTGGATGGGTTTCCTTCTCATATTTCATTGTTCTTTACGGGCTTCTCTCTCATATTTCATTGTTCTGGATTGGTTTGCCTGTCATATTTCATTGTTCTTAACGGGTTTCCTTCTCACATTTCCTTGTTCTTGACGGGTTTCCCTGTCATATTTCATTATTCTGGACGGGCTTCCTTCTCATATTTCACTGTTCTGGACGGGTTTCCCTTTCATATTTCATTGTTCTGGATGGGTTTTCAGTCATATTTCATTGATCTGGACGGGTTTTCTTATCATATTTGCTATTGTTCCCTGACGGGTTCCTTCTCATATTTCATTTTTCTGGACTGGTTTCCTTCTAATATTTCGTTGTTCTGGATGGGTTTCCTTCTCATATTTCCTTGTTCTTTACGGGTTTCCCGGTCATATTTCTTTGTTCTGGACTGGTTTCCATATCATATTTCCTTGTTCTGGACGGGTTTCCCTGTTATATTTCTTTGTTCTGGACTGGTTTACCTGTCATATTTCATTGTTCTGGACGGGTGTCCTTCTCATATCTCATTGTTCTGAACGGGTTTCCCTCTCATATTTCATTGCTCTGGACGGGTTTACCTCTCATATTTCATTGTTCTGGACGGGTTTTCTTCTCATGTTTCATTGTCCTGGACGAGTTTCCTCCTCTCATGTTTTTCATTGTCCTTGGACAGGGTTTCCCTGTCACATTTCATTGTTTTTGACGGGTTTTCCTGTCATATTTCATTGTTCTGGACTGGTTTACCTCTCATATTTCATTGTTCTGGATGGGTTTTCTTCTCATATTTCATTGTTCTGCATGGATTTCCTTCTCATATTTCGTTGTCCTGGACAGGTTTCTCTGTCATATTTCATTGTTTTTGTCGGGTTTACCTCTCATATTTCATTGCTCTGGACGAGTTTTTCTTCTCTTATTTCCGTTTGTCCTGGACTGGTTTCCCTTTCATATTTCACTGTCCTGGACGGGTTTCCCTCTCATATTTCACTATTCTTGACGCGTTTTCCTCTAATATTTCATTGTTCTGGACGGATTTCCTTCTCATATTTCATTGTTCTTAACGGGTTTTCCTCTCATATTTCAGTGTTCAGGACGGATTTCCTTATCATATTTCATTGTTCTGGACGGGTTTCCTTCTCATATTTCATTGTTCTGGACGGGTTTCCCTGTCATATTTCATTGTTCTGGACTGGTTTCCTTCTCATATTTCATTGTTCTGGAAGGGATTCCCTGTCATATTTCATTGTCTGGATGCGTTCCCACATATTTCATTGTTCTAGACGGGTTCTCTGTCATATTTTCATAGGTCTGGACGTGTTTTCCTTCTCAAATTTTCATTGTTCTGGACTGGTTTCCCCTCTACAATATTTCATTGTTGTGACGTGTTTTTCTTCTCATATTCACTGTTTTGGACGGGTTTCCCTGTCATTTTTATTGTTCTGGACGGGTTTTTCCTCGCTCATAATTCATTGTTCTTGACGGGTTTTCCCTCTAATATTTTCATTGTTTGCTGACGGGTTTCCCTTCTCATATTTCACAGTTCTGGACGGTTTCCCTGTCATTTTCATTGTTCTGGACCTGTTTTCTCTCATATTTCATTGTTCTAAACGGATTTTCCTGTCCATATTTCATTGTTTTTCTGAAAGGGTTTCCTTCTTTCATATTCGTTGTTCTGGACGGTTTCTCCCTGTCATTTTTCATTGTTCTTACGGATTTCTTGCTCTTATTTCCTTGTTCTGGACGGGATTTCCTTCTCATATTTCATTGTTCTGGACGGGTTTCCCTTTCATATTTCACTGTTTTCTGGACGGGATTTCCTTCTCATAATTCATTGTTCTGGACGTTTCCTGCTACATAATCCTTTGTTTGGGACGGGTTCCCTGTCCAAATTTCCATTTTTCTAGACGGGTTTCTTCCTCAATTTGCATTGTCTGGACTGGGTTTTCCTTACAATTTCATTGTTCTGGACGGGTTTCCTTCTCATATTTTCCTTGTTTCAGGACGGTTCCTTCTTATATTTCATTGTTCTTGGACGGGTTTTCCTTCTCATATTTCATTGTTCTGGACGGGTTTCCCTGTCACATGTCATTGTTCTGGACGTATTTCCCTGTCATATTTCATTGTTCTCGACGGGTTTCCTTCTCATATTTCATTGTTCTGGACGGGTTTCCCTGTCACATGTCATTGTTCTGGACGTATTTCCCTGTCATATTTCATTGTTCTCGACGGGTTTTCTTCTCATTTCACAGTTCTGGATAGGTTTCCCTGTCATATTTCATTGTTCTGAACGCGTTTTCCTCTCATATTTCATTGTTATGGACTGGTTTCCTTCTCCTATTTAGTTGTTCTGGACGGGTTTCCCTGTCATATTTCATTGTTCTGGACGGGTTTTCCTGTGTTATTTCATTGTTATGGGTAGGTTTCCCTATCATATTTCATTGTTCTGGACAGGTTTCCCTGTCATATTTCATAATTCTGGACGGGTTTCATTCTCATATTTCATTGTTCAGGGCGGGTTTTCTTCTAATATTTCATTGTTCTGGACGAGTTTCCTCCTCGTATCCATTGTTCTGGACGGGTTTCCCTATCTTATTTCATTTGTTCTGGGCGGGTTTCCTTCTTATATTTCATTGTTCTGGGCGGGTTATCCCCGCCATATTTCTTTTTGTGGAATGGTTTCTCTGTGATATTTCATTGTTCTCGACGGGTGTTCCTGACAAATTTCCATTGTTCTGGACGGGTTTTTCCCTCTCATATTTCATTTGTTCCTTAGACGGGTTTTCTTCTCATATTCATTGTTCTTAACGGTTTCCTTCATATTTTCAATGTTCTAGACGGGTTTTCCCTTTCATATTTTCTTGTTCTGAATGGTTCCTTCTTATATTTCATTGTTCTGGACCGGGGTGGGGGGTTTTTTTTTTTATTCACTCTTCACATTCAATAATTCTGGACGTGGTTCACTGTCATATTTCATTATCCTGGACGTTTTTCCCGTCATATTTTCATTTTCCTGGACGTTTTTCCCTGTCATATTACATAATCCGGACTGTTCCCTGTCATATTTCATAGTTTCATGGCCTGTTTTTCTTGTTCATAAGTTCGCTCAGTGACAGCATACACCCGAGAGAGTAGAAACAGTGCAACCAGAAGATAAAATTCCTCCACCTAGACCATCATGGTCAAGCAGTTTGTTGATAATTTTAGTCGTCTATTTAAATGACATTGATTTTTTTGCTCATATTTGATTTTTTGTGTATTTTCTTCATATTTAGTGTGACTCCATGTTTTCTATGTATAACTTTTCTTATCTATCAATTTCTGGTGTTATTGTTGTTTAAACATGATCTTGCCTCACCTTGTTATTATGTATAATCCTGACCTTTAATATCTCTGATATTGCTATGAAAGCAGGGTTATTATTGTACGCTTAAATTACTATGTATAAATGAGTGATATTTGCTTATTCTCATTTTACCGATTATAATATTTTGGTCTTTGCATGGCTCTGGTGTTACTATGTATAAGATAACCATTATATCTCTGTAATAACCCGTGATCTTTGTGTTTCTGAATAGCACTAGCAAAGGTTTTCTCATAGTAGGAAATTGTTATCTCTCCTTCCATTTCTATTATTCCACATTTTCCTCCTACTAATAACTTTACAGATTATAAATACATTATTTTATAGTGCAGAAATTCAGATTGTTGTAATCCAATTTTCTCTAGCGACTTCATCAATTTTGTTACATCATTATCAAGGAAGATGTCTTAGTCTAAACCACCTGCACTGACAACTTTTTTTAATTTTGGGACTTTTGTATCATCTTACATTTGCCTGCATATGTACCTCGTGAGTTCGTATGTAGTGTCCTCTCCCCTTCACTTGTCACAAACACGTTGCCTCGACTCTCTTAGTATCCTCACATCTTAGCTTCCTACAGCAAAACCCTCCCAGGATCTCCGTGACAAGTCAATTCATCCGTCTGTCTACTGTTCTTTGCCCTTTTTTCCCCACTTTCAGGAGGACCAGGAGACCTTGCTGATGGAATTATGTCTTTTCTAACTACGGTCGAGGCTTTCCTGGTAGGAAATACAGGAGACACACAGAGAAACCTGTCTTTGAAATTTATACCCGTCAAGACAAACATGAACGTACACCAAGACAAACATGGAACGTACACCAAGATGCCCTGAAATTGATATTTCAATGGAAATTTTAGTCCTACTTACGTCACGGAAGTCCTAATATAATCTATATATCTATATATATAATATAAATATATAATTATATATATATATATATTATATATATATATATATAATATATAATTATAATATATATATTTTTATCACACTGCCGATCCCACCAGGCAGGGTGGCCCGAAAAAAGAAAAACTTATCACCATCATTCAACTCCAGCACAGGCTTGACAGAAGGGTGCTTTACACCTAAGATTTAAACCTGCCACATTAACACCCCTCCTTCAGAGTGGCAGGCACTGCACTTCCCCATCTCCAGGACTCAAGTCCGGCCTGCCGGTTTCCCATGAACCCCATCATAAATGGTACTTTGCTCACACTCCAACAGCACTCAAGTATTAAAAATCATTTGTCTCCATTCACGTCCTATCAAACACGCTCACGCATGCATGCTGTGAAGTCCAGCCCCTCGCACACAAAACCTCCTTTACCCCCTCCCTCCAACATTTCCTAGTCGACCCGCTACCCCGCCTTCCTTCCACAACTTCCACTCTTGAAAGTTATCTGTTTCCGCTCCATTTCTCACCACATTCCCGAACCAGCCTCAACAACCCTTCCCTCATCCCTCTGGACAACAGTTTAGGTAATCCCGCATCTCCTTCTAACTCCAAACTGGCGAATTCCTGATTATATTCACACCACACATTGTCCACTCAGACATGACATCTTCCACTGCCTCCAGCCTTCTCCTCGCTGCAACATTCATCACCCATGCGATGCACACCCATAGAAGAGCGTTGGTAAAACTATACTCTCATACATTCCCCTCTTTGCCTCCAAGGACAAAGTTCTATTGTCTCCACAGACTCCTAAGTGCACCACTCACCCTTTTCCCCTCATCAATTCTATGATTCACCTCATCTCCCATCCGCTGACACGTCCACTCCCAAATATCTGAATACATTCACCTCCTCCATACTCTCTCCCTCCAATCTGATATCCAATCTTTCATCACCTAATCTTTTTGTTATCCTCATAACCTTACTCTTTCCTGTATTCACTTTCAATTTTCTTCTTTTGCAAACCCTACCAAATTCATCCACCAATCTCTGCAGCTTCTCTTCAGAATCTCCCAAGAGCACAGTGTCATCAGCAAAGAGCAACTGTGACAACTCCCACTTTATGTGTGATTCTTTATCTTTTAACTTTTTAGCAGAAAAAGAGTGTCTATACGTTGTACTGCGTGTAAATGACTTGCCCGAATCTTAATCTAATTTTCAGTCTCCTTGAAAAAATGTAATAAATATTATTTATTTTGTTACACGTCTTTTGTGCTTGTAGAGCACACACAGATCCATAAACGCGCGCGCGCGCACACACACAAACTTTTGATGATGACGCCATCACCTGGAAGTTGCTGGAGGTCGTTGATGATGACACCATCACCTGGAAGTTGCTGGAGGTCGTTGATGATGACACCATCACCTGGAAGTTGCTGGAGGTCGTTGATGATGACACCATCACCTGGAAGTTGCTGGAGGTCGTTGATGATGACACCATCACCTGGAAGTTGCTGGAGGTCGTTGATGATGACACCATCACCTGGAAGTTGCTGGAGGTCGTTGATGATGACACCATCACCTGGAAGTTGCTGGAGGTCGCTGCTATAACCTGGCCAGGACGACTCTGTCGCAAAATGAAATAGGCCACAATATATTTCAGTAAGATTGTGGGACAAAGGGTGTTTTAGAGAGAAAGTGAATATTTTGAGGAAATGTCTGATGAAGATGATGAATTACTCGCGGAATTTTATTCTTGGGAGAAGTAATAATGAGATCAGTGATAAGTGAAGGAAGTTATTACGAAGGCAAGGAGTGAAAGAAGCAAGAATGAAGGGACTGTGTATGAAGGAAGTGGGTGGGATGAAATTTAGTATGAAGACAGTGTGTATGAAAGTGAGTAAAAATACAAACAGAAGGTTGAAAGTAAATTTAAAGAATGTGAATATGAAAAAAAAATGAGAATAAAACGATAAGAATATGAAGACTCAAGAGTACAGAGAATGTAAATATACAGGAAGTATGAAAGAAATAAATGAGGCAAAAAGTAGGGTAATAATTGTTAACTTAGAATGAATGAAGATTTAAATGTGATGAAGTTGGAATTAAGTACAGGAATAGTTCATACTTGTGTTCTGGCAGAGTCAAGGATGGTGTTGGAGTGTTTTAGGAGTGTATAGGATGGTGTTGGAGTGTTTTAGGAGTGCATAGGATGGTGTTGGAGTGTTTTAGGAGTGTATAGGATGGTGTTGGAGTGTTTTAGGAGTGTATAGGATGGTTTTGAATTGTTTTAGTAGTGTATAGGATGGTGTTGGAGTGTTTTTTGGAGTGTATAGGATGGTGTTGGAGTGTTTTAGGAGTGTATAGGAAAGGTGTTGGAGTGTTTTAGGAGTGTATTAGGATGGTGTTGGAGTGTTTTAGGAGTGTATAGGATGGTGTTGGAGTGTTTTAGGAGTGTATAGGATGTTTTGAATTGTTTAGTAGTGTATAGGATGGTGTTGGAGTGTTTTGGAGTGTATAGGATGGTTTTTGGAGTGTTTTAGGAGTGTATAGGATGGTGTTGGAGTGTTTTAGGAGTGTATAGGATGGTGTGGAGTGTTTTAGGAGTGTATAGGATGGAGTTGGAGGTTTTTTTAGGAGTGTATAGGATGGTGTTGGAGTGTTTTAGGAGTGTATGGATGGTGTTGGAGTGTTTTAGGGGTGTATAGGATGGTGTTGGAGTGTTTTAGAGTGTATAGGATGGTGTTTGGAGTGTTTTAGGAGTGTTTTAGGATGGTGTTGGAGTGTTTTTAAGGGGGTGTATGGATGGGTGTTGGAGTGTTTTAGGGGTGTATAGGATGGTGTTGGAGTGTTTTAGGAGTGTATAGGATGGGGTTGGAGTGTTTTAGGAGTGTATAGGATGGTGTTGGAGTGTTTTAGGAGGTATAGGATGGTTTTGAATTGTTTTAGTAGTGTATAGGATGGTGTTGGAGTGTTTTAGGAGTGTATAGGATGGTGTTGGAGTGCTTAGCTAGAGTAAAGGATGGATGTTGGAGTGCCTAGCAGGAGTAAAGGATTGATGTTGTAGTGCGTAGCTGGAGTAAAGGATGGGTGTTGGAGTGCCATAGAAATGTATAGGATGGGGTTGGAGTGTTTTGCGAGAGAACAGGATGGGGGCTGGTGTGCTTAAGTACAGGATGGGTTTTCTGATGGTCAGGGAGAATACAAGATTGGTGTTGAGTGCTTTAGGAGTATATATAATGGGTGTTGGAGTGCTGTAGGAGAGTATAGGATGTGGTGCTGGAATGCTTTGAGAAGGTATAGGATGGGTTTTGGACCGCACTGGGGAAGTAAAGGATGTGTCTTGGAGTGTGATTTTAAATATAAATATATATATATATATATATAAAATATATATATATATATATATAATATATTATAATATATTATATATATATATATAGTTTAAAAAAAGTATAGTTCATATATTAAAAAAAATATATTTATATTAGGTTGGTGCTCAACCACCCAGGGGAATACTACGTCCTCCATAAATTGGTAAAACGAGAAACTGTAATGTTTTTCCCTTAGGTTTTTTCTTTTCTAAAACCTTGGGGTTTTTTATTTCTTCATTTGTCCATTAATGGGAAAAAAATCTTTCTAACCATCTTATTTTTCCCTAAAATGCCCTGCTTTAATTTCCTCTATTTCCAAAGGGAAAAGAACTTTTGAATGGATGCGTGTCGTATGAGGCGACTAAAATGCCGGGAGCAAGGGGCTAGTAACCCCTTTCCCCCTGTAGACATTTACCTAAAAAAGAGAAGAAGAAAAACTTTATAGAACTGGGATGCTTGAATGTGCGTGGATGTAGTGTGGATGACAAGAAAAGATGATTGCTGATGTTATGAATGAAAAAAGTTGGATGTCCTGGCCCTAAGCGAAACAAAGCGGGAAGGGGGTGGGGGAGTTCCGGGGGGGGGAAATAAATGGGAATTAAATCTGGAGTATCTGAGAGATTTGGGAGCAAAGGAAGGGAAAGCAGTAATGTTGAAGGATCAGTTATGGAAGGAGAAAAGAGAATATGAATGTGTAAATTCAAGAATTATGTGGATTAAAGTAAAGGTTGGATGCAAAAAAGTGGGTCATAAAAGCGGTATGCACCTGGAGAAGAGAGGAATGTAAGGAGAGAAAAGAGTTTTTGGGGAGATTTAAGTGAATGTGTAGGAGCCTTTGAACCAAGTGAGAGAGAAATTGTGGTAGGGGATCTGAATGCTAAAGTAGCAGAAACTTTTAGAGAGGGTGTGGTAGGTACGTTTGGGTGCCAGGGGGTAAATGATAATGGGAGCTCTTTGATTGAACTTTGTATAAAAAGGGGGTTTTTAGTTATAGGTAATACATATTTTAAGAAAAAGAGGATAAATAAGTATACAAGATATGATGTAGGGCGAAATGACAGTAGTTTGTTGGATTATGTATTGGTAGATAAAGACTGTTGAGTAGACTTCAGGATGTTTCATGTTTATGGAGGGGCCACAGATAATCAGATTACTTCTAGTTGTAGCTAACTGAGAGTAAAAGGTAGATGGGATACAAGGAGAATAGAAGCATCAGGGAAGAGAGAGGTGAAGGTTTATAAACTAAAAGAGGAGGCAGTTAGGGTAAGATATAAACAGCTATTGGAGGATAGATGGGCTAATGAGAGCATAGGAAATGGGGTCGAAGAGGTATGGGGTAGGTTTAAAAATGTAATGTTAGAGTGTTCAGCAGAAGTTTGGGGTTACAGGAAAGGGGGTGCAGAGGGAAGAGGAGCGATTGGTGAAATGATGATGTAAAGAGAGTAGTAAGGGAGAAAAATTTGGGCATATGAGAAGTTTTTACAAAGTAGAAGTGATGCAAGGAGGGAAGAGTATATGGAGAAAAAGAGATAGGTTAAGAGAATGGTGAAGCAATGTAAAAAGAGAGCAAATGAGAGAGTGGGTGAGATGTTATCAACAAATTTTGTTGAAAATAAGAAAAAGTTTTGGAGTGAGGTTCCTAAACCTGTATTCCCTGGAACGCAGGAGGGAGAGATACATGATTATATACACCTGGAAAATCCTAGAGGGACTAGTACCGAACTTGCACACGAAAATCACTCACTACGAAAGCAAAAGACTTGGCAGACGATGCACCATCCCCCCAATGAAAAGCAGGGGTGTCACTAGCACGTTAAGAGACCATACAATAAGTGTCAGGGGCCCGAGACTGTTCAACTGCCTCCCAGCATACATAAGGGGGATTACCAACAGACCCCTGGCAGTCTTCAAGCTGGCACTGGACAAGCACCTAAAGTCAGTTCCTGATCAGCCGGGCTGTGGCTCGTGCGTTGGTTTGCGTGCAGCCAGCAGCAACAGCCTGGTTGATCAGGCTCTGATCCACCAGGAGGCCTGGTCACAGACTGGGCCGCGTGGGCGTTGACCCCCGGAACTCTCTCCAGGTAAACTCCAGGTAAGCCTAGAGAACAAATGGATTTGTCAGTTAAAAATAGGAGAGGAGAGTTATTAAATGGAGAGTTAGAGGTATTGGGAAGATGGAGGGAATATTTTGAGGAATTGTTAAATGTTGATGAAGATAGGGAAGCTGTGATTTCGTGTATAGAGCAAGGAAGAATAACATCTTGTAGGAGTGAGGAAGAGCCAGTTGTGAGTGTGGGGGAAGTTCGTGAGGCAGTAGGTAAAATGACAGGGGGTAAGTCAGCCGGGATTGATGGGATAAAGATAGAAATGTTAAAAGCATGTGGGGATATAGTTTTGGAGTGGTTGGTGCAATTATTTAATAAATGTATGGAAGAGGGTAAGGTACCTAGGGATTGGCAGAGAGCATGCATAGTTCCTTTGTATAAAGGCAAAGGGGACAAAAGAGAGTGCAAAAATTATAGGGGGATAAGTCTGTTGAGCATACATGGTAAAGTGTATGGCAGAGTTATTATTGAAAGAATTAAGAGTAAGACGGAGAATAGGATAGCAGATGAACAAGGAGGCTTTAGGAAAGATAGGGGGTGTGTGGACCAGGTGTTTACAGTGAAACATAAGTCAGCAGTATTTAGATAAGACTAAAGAGGTCTTTGTGGCATTTATAGATTTGGAAATGGCGTATGACAGGGTGGATAGGGGGGAAATGTGGCAGATGTTGCAGGTGTATGGTGTAGGAGGTAGGTTACTGAAAGCAGTGAAGAGTTTTTACGAGGATAGTGAGGCTCAAGTTAGAGTGTGTAGGAGGGAGGGAAATTGTTTCCCAGTAAAAGTAGGCCTTAGACAAGGATGTGTGATGTCACCGTGGTTGTTTAATATATTTATAGATGGGGTTGTAAGAGAAGTAAATGCGATGGTCTTGACAAGAGGCGTGGAGTTAAAAGATAAAGAATCACACACAAAGTGGGAGTTGTCACAGTTGCTCTTTGCTGATGACACTGTGCTCTTGGGAGATTCTGAAGAGAAGTTGCAGAGATTGGTAGATGAATTTGGTAGGGTGTGCAAAAGAAGATAATTAAAAGTGAATACAGGAAAGAGTAAGGTTATGAGGATAACAAAAAGATTAGGTGATGAAAGATTGGATATCAGATTGGAGGGAGAGAGTATGGAGGAGGTGAATGTATTCAGATATTTGGGAGTTGACGTGTCATCGGATGGGAGATGAGGTGAATCATAGAATTGATGAGGGGAAAAGGGTGAGTTCTGCACTTAGGAGTCTGTGGAGACAAAGAACTTTGTCCTTGGAGGCAAAGAGGGGAATGTATGAGAGTATAGTTTTACCAACGCTCTTATATGGGTGTGAAGCATGGGTGATGAATGTTGCAGCGAGGAGAAGGCTGGAGGCAGTGGAGATGTCATGTCTGAGGGCAATGTGTGGTGTGAATATAATGCAGAGAATTCGTAGTTTGGAAGTTAGGAGGAGGTGCGGGATTACCAAAACTGTTGTCCTGAAGGCTGAGGAAGGGTTGTTGAGGTGGTTCGGACATGTGGAGAGAATGGAGCGACACAGAGTGACTTCAAGAGTGTATCAGTCTGTAGTGGAAGGAAGGCGGGGGAGGGGTCGGCCTAGGAAAGGTTGGAGGGAGGGGGTAAAGGAGGTTTTGTGTGCGAGGGGCTTGGACTTCCAGCAGGCATGCGTGAGCATGTTTATAGGAGTGAATGGAGACAAATGGTTTTTAATACTTGACGTGCTGTTGGAGTGTGAGAAAAGTAACATTTATAAAGGGGGTTCGGGGGAAACCGGCAGGCCGATTGATCCTGGAGATGGGAAGTACATGCCTGACTCTGGGAAAGGGGGGTGTTAATGTTCAGTTTAAGAACTGTAGTGTAAACACCCCTTTGGGAAACAGTGATGGAGGAATGATGGTGAAAGTTTTTTCTTTTTCGGGCCACCCTGCCCTTGGGGGGGAAACGGCCATGTGATAAAATTATATATAAATATATATATATAATAATATATATATATATATATATATTAATATTATAAAATATGTGTGCCGAAAAGGCAAAAAATTGCGAACTTGGCTTAAATAGCAAACGCTCATTTGCCCCTTTGGGAAAATGAAAATTTTTGTATCAATAATTTTTGCCCAAACATTCTGAAAACCCAACAAAAAAAAATATATTTTTACTGTGTTTGTTTGTATTTAAAAATTGTAAACAAAAACAAAATATTTTATTGGTTAGGCTAAAAAAAATGCCTTTTATATTAAGGTTAGGTAAGTTTTCTAAGATATTTTTTTTTGCAAAATTATAAATTTTTACATCGCATTAATGAAAAAATATATCTTTAAACGTATAAAAAAAAATTTTAGAAAGGACTTAATTTTAATGAGTTCTTGCTAATTTTACCAGTTTTACAAAACGGCCGACATAATTAAAATTATATAATAAAAATATAATATTAAAATAATTATAATATATATATATTATTATATATTTTATATATATTATATATTATTATATATATTATATATATATAATATAATATATATATATATATATATATTATCTTATATATATATAATATATATATAATAAATATATATATAAATATATATTATATATTATATATATATTACATATATATATTTTTTATTCCCATATTTTCCGTATGTGACATGTTTGGGTTTACATTTCGTTTGGTCTCCCCCAATTTTTTAAACCCAGGGATTGGCGGAGAACGTGTATAGCCCCTTTATATTAAGGGAAGGGGGACAAAAGAGACTGTAAAAATTATAGAGGAAAAAGTTCACTGAGTATACCAGGAAAAGTGTACGGTAGGGTCATAATTGAAGGAATTAGAGGTGAGACAGAATGTAGGATTGCGGATGTGCAAGGAGGAGGTTGGTATAAACCTTTGTAATAAATACCGACGAGTTGGTTTAGAAAGACACGTAAGCAAACACTATAACATATTTATTAGAAAACGTTTCGGTCCTGGGACCTTGATCACTTCTAACATACAGAGGTAGAAAGACATTATATATATAGGCGGAGAGTGAGATGTGATGCACGTGACCTGAGGAATGTCATAAGAACATAAGAATGGAGGAACACTGTAGAAGGCCTACTGGCCCATGCGAGGCAGGTCCTTATCAAAACAACCTCTGCCTATGATGAGGACGGGTAGAAAACATTGGCATACATGATACTTAAGCAGCACCAACCCAACAAGACAGGAGTCACATGATTTCATCGTCTACCCGTCCTCATCATAGGCAGAGGTTGTTTTGATAAGGACCTGCCTCGCATGGGCCAGTAGGCCTTCTACAGTGTTCCTCCATTCTTATGTTCTTATGACATTCCTCAGGTCACGTGCATCACATCTCACTCTCCGCCTATATATATAATGTCTTTCTACCTCTGTATGTTAGAAGTGATCAAGGTCCCAGGACCGAAACGTTTTCTAATAAATATGTTATAGTGTTTGCTTACGTGTCTTTCTAAACCAAGGAGGAGGTTGGAAAAATTCAGATTCAGAAAGGATATAGGAAAGCATTGGTTTGGTAACAGAGTTGTGGATGAGTGGAACAAACTCCCGAGTACAGTTATTCAGGCTAAAACGTTGGTATTTTTTAAAAAAAATAGGTTAGATAAATACATGAGGGGGGTGTGGGTGGGCGGTTGGACTGACTACTTGTACTGCTGAGCTGGGCAGTCTCCACCTTTGATTGGAGATGTCAGACTGGGTTGTTTTTTGGTCAGCCCGGGGGGGGGGACAGGGACCTGCCCGCATGGTAATACCTGTTGCAGTTTCCTTTTTTCTTAGTCCTTATTTTTCTTGTATATGTGAACATATTTAGATAAACTAGGGAGTTTTATGCTTTTATGGATTTAAAAAAAGGGCATATGATAGAGTTTTGGGGGGAGCAATGTGGCAGATGTTGCAAGTATATAATAGGGTAAGTTACAAAGCTGTAAAGGTTTTTTTGAAGATAGGCTCAGGGTTTGGGTTGTAGGAGAGAGGGAAAACTTCCCCGGTAAAAGTGGTCTTAGACAGGGGTGGTTGTCACCATGATTGTTTAAATATTTTTTAGTGGGTTGTAAAGAATAAAAACTAGGGGGTTGGGGGAAAGGGGGGGGATTAAATTATTGGGAATCAAAACAAAAAGGGAAATTGCACAGTTGCTTTTTTCATGATACGTGCTTATGGGGGATTCTAAAAAAAATTGCAAAGGTTTGTGGTGAGTTTGGAGTGTGGTAAAGGGAAAAGTTAAAAGGGGCATAGAAAGAGTAAGGTGAGAGGTTTTCAAGTGATTTAGATAAAGAAAAAATTGGATATCAAATTGGGGGGGAAGTAGGAAGAAGGAAAGTTTTTTAGTACTTGGGATTGACGTGTCGGCGATGGTTTTTTGAAGGATGAGGGGAATCATAGAATTTTAAAAGGGGAAAAAAAGGGGAGTGGTGCTTGAGGGAAAGTGGGTCAAAAAAGTTTTTCCATGGAGGGAAAAAAAGGGAATTTATGAAATTTGTAGTACCAACAATCTTATATGGGTTGAAGCTTGGGGTTTTGAATGCAGCAGCGAGGGGGGCGGTGGAGGCAGGGAGATTCCTGTGTGGTGTAAATAAAGCAGAAAATTCGGGTGGGAAATTTTGAGAAGGTGTGGGGGTTAAAAAAAGTAAGCAGAGTGCTGAAGAGGGGTTGTTGAGGGGTTTGGTTATTTAAGAGAATGGATCAAAGTAGAATGACATGGAGGCATTTAAATCTGAAAAGGAAGAGGGGGGTAGGGGTCGTCCGAAAAGGTTGGTAGGAAGGGGAAGGGGGTTTTTGGGGTCGAGGGGCTTGGATTTCCAGCAGGCGTGCATGAGCGTTCGATAGGAGTAAAGGGAGACAATGGTATTGGGCCCTGAGATCTGTTGGGTTGAGCAGGGGAAAATTTAGTAAGGAATTCAGGGAAAAACCCGGTTTTCTTTTTTAAGCCGGCTTGAGTCCTGGAAATGGGAAAGTCCTGGAAATGGGAATACAATGCCCCACTCTAAAGGATGGGTTGGGAAAAAAAATTGGCATTTGGGGGGATATTTATTATCTTTATACGTATAGCTTCTAAACTGTTTTATTTAGCACCTTGCAAAAAATGATTATGTGTGAGTGAGTTGAAAGTATTCGAACCCACGAACCTTGGGGCAAGAACGCAGTGCGTTAACATTCTCACCACACTGGGCGAAAAACCTTGGCGTCCAGCTTTCGCAGACTTGATCCAAGGCAGCCGCTTTCAGGGGGAAGGGTTACAGCTTTTCATCTCATCCCATGCATCATAGCCTTTCCAAGGTTTTAACAATGCAAGGAATTCGCAGGGGCAGGCGAAATTTAAAACAAAAAAACTGAGAATAAAAGCTTAAGCCTTTTCCCTGAAAGTGGTGCCTTGGGTCACGTCTAGCGAATGGACGCCAAGGTTTTCGTTCCCGTTTTTTGAGAATGTAATGCCTGCGTACCTTGTTCCAAGGTTCGTAGGGTTAGTCTCCTTCACCAAGATCAGGGTTTTGTGTATTTTGCAAACCATGACGCTCTCCCTCCTTCACTTTGATCCATACTCTCTAAAGACCAAATCACCTCAACATATATATATTTTTATAATATATATTATATATTAATTATTATATATATATATATATATATATATATGTGTGTGGTGTGTGTGTGTTGTGTGTGGGTGTGGGGTGTGTGTGGTGTGTGTGTGTGTGTGTGTGTGTGCGTGGTGTGTGTGTGTGTGTGGTCGTGACGAATAGGGAAACTTGCGATTTTGTCTTAAATAAACGCTCATCTTGCCATGTAAAACAAGAGAAAATTTGTGTAGCAATAACTTTGCCAAAAAACATTCGAAAATAACGAGAAAAAAATATTTCATTGCGTTTATTTTTTTAAAATTTTTGTAAACAAATCTAAAATATATTTTGTTGGGTTAGGCTAAAAAATTTTCTTGTTAAATAAGGTTGGTAAGTTTTCTAAGATTCTTTTGGTGCAAAATTAAAATTTTTTCATTAACATTAATGAAAAAAAAAAAATTTTTCTTTTTAAACATATAAAAGGGAAAAATTAGAAAGGACTTAAATTTTAAATGAGTTTTTTGCTAATTAAAAAACATAAAACATAAGAACATAAGAACAAGGAACACTGCAGAAGGCCCATGGCCCCTGCGGGCAGGTCCAATCTCCTACGGCTTTAACCAATGCACCCAACCTATCAGGTCAGGTCACATTGACTTAAGGGGGGAACACCCCGGCAACCCCTTGTTAGCACAAGTATCGGGTCTAACTCACACCCACCCACATCTACTCATTATTTATCCAACCTTTTTTTTTTAAGTCACAACGTTCTGGCCTCTATAACGTACTTGGGAGTTTTTTTCCACTCATCCAAAACTCTATTCCCAAAACCCAGTACTTTCCTATATCCTTCCTGAATCTAAATTTTTTTTCCAACTTAAACCATTGTGCATCCTGTCTACAATATTTTCAGAACCACATTTACTCCCTTTATTTTTTCCTGTTTTTCCTTTATACACCCAATCATACCCCCCTAATTCTACTCTTTCTAGAGATGCAGTTTCACCCCCTTAGTCTATCCCATAGGGAAAGGTTTCTGTACATGGGATCATCTTTGTCATCCTCCTTTGTACTTTTTCCAGAGAATTTAATCCTTCGTAATACGGGACCAAAACTGTGCAGCATAATCTAAAAGAGGCCTAACCAAGGATTATAGAGTTGAAGAACAACCAAGGACTCCTATTATTTAGCTTCTTGATATGAAGCCAAAGGGTTCTGTTTGCTTTATTGCAACCTTATGCATGTTTCTTGGTTTTGATTTTTGCTAACCAGAACTCCTAAATCTTTTTCGCAATCCGAATATTAAGATTTTACATTATTTAGTTTAAAGTGGGATGGTTATTGTCCCGTCCCAAAATTTAGAACTTTGCATTTGCTATATTAAACTGCATCTGCCACTTCTCCAAACCCCTGCATCAGTCTATTCAAAACTTCCTGGAGTGCTCGAAAGTCCCGTCAGAATGAATTCGACGGGCCCATTTTGGTGTCATCGGCAAACTTTCTGATGTCGCTCTTTATCCCTCATTATGTCGTTTTTGTAGATTGTGAACAGCAGGGGGCCCCAAAACTGACCCCCGTGGAAAACGCTCGGACCTTCCCCCCTTGATTTTTCCCCATTTAGCAAACCTCTGCTGCCTATTTGTCAAACCCTGCCTCTATCCAGGAAAAAATTTCTCCTCCATTCCATGTGCTTTTTAAATTTTTCCCCAAAATCTCTGATGTGGGGGCCTGTCAAAAACCTTACTGAAGTCCAAAAAACAATATCATATTCATTTCCATGATCTACCTCCTCAAATACTTTGAAAAAATTTAAAAAATTCGAAAAACAGGAACGCCCCTTTGTAAAACCAGCGAATTCGTTGATTTAAATTTTTGCTTTTCAAGATGGCTACGAACCCTCGGCAAATTTTTGATTCCATAAATTTTTTCCCCCATGGAGGTTAGGCTTTTGGGCTATATTCGAACTAAGGGGTCACCTGTTTTGAAAAAAGGTATCACATTTTTCCATTTTCCACTTATCTGGCACCATGCCATTTTGTGGATATTTTGAAAAGATTAGCCAAAGGTGTGCTAAGTCCTCTTTAATTCCTTTAGAACCCTTGCATCAGTTTTTCCCGGGCCTGGGGATTTTTTAATTGACCCGTTTTCATATTTCCCGGGAC
>NC_069472.1:1613048-1639627 GCF_026875155.1 Cherax quadricarinatus | reverse complement strand
CATTCCTTCTCAATTTCCATTGTTCTTGATGGGTTTCTCTCTAAAATTTCATTGTTCTGGACTGGTTTCCTTCTCATATCTCATTGCTCTGGACGGGTTTCCCTGTCATATTTCATATTTCTAGACGTGTTTCTCTGTCATATTTCATTGTTCTGGACTAGTTTCCATCTCATATTTCATTGTTCTTGATGGGTTTCTCTCTAAAATTTCATTGTTCTGGACTGGTTTCCTTCTCAAATTTCATCGCTCTCGACGCGTTTCCCTGTCATATTTCATTGTTCTGGACGGGTTTCTTTCTCATATTTCATTGTTTTGGACGGGTTTCCCTGCCATATTTAATTTGTTCTGGACGGGTTTCTCTGTCATATTTCATTGTTCTGGACGGATTTCCTTCTCATATTTCATTGCTTTGGACGGGTTTCCCTGTCATATTTCATAGTTCTAGACGGGTTTCTTTGTTATATTTCATTGTTCTGGACGGCTTTCCTTCTCGTATTTCATTTTTTTGGACGGATTTTCCTGTCATATATCATTGTTCTGAACGGGTTTCCCCGTCATATTTCATTGTTCTGGACGGATTTCCTTCTCATATTTCATTGCTTTGGACGGGTTTCCCTGTCATATTTCATTGTTCTGTACAGGTTTCCTTCTCAGATTTCATTGTTCAAGACAGGTTTCCATCTCATATTTCGTTGTTCTGGACGGGTTTCCCTGTCATATTTCATTGTTCTGGACAGAATTCCATGCCATATTTCATTGTTCTGCACGGGTTTCCTTCTCATATTTCGATGTTCTGCACTGGATTCCCTGTTATATTTCATTGTTCCTGAAGGGTTTCCTTCTCATATTTCATTGTTCTGGACGGGTTTCCCTGTCATATTTCATTGTTCCTGACGGGTTTCCTTTTCATATTTCGTTGTCCTGGACGGGTTTCCCTGTCATATTTCAATGTTCTGGAGAGGATTCCATGCCATATTTCATTGTTCTGGACGGTTTTCCCTGTCGTATTGCATTGTTCTGGACTGGTTTTTTTCTCATAATTCGTTGTTCTGGACTGGTTTCCTTCTCATATTTCGTTGTACTGTACCTGTTTCCTCCTCATATTTCGTTGTTATGGACGAGTTTCCTTGTCACATTTCATTGTTGTGGACGGGTTTCCCTGTCATATTTCATTGCTGTGGACTGGTTTCTTTCTAATATTTCATTTTTCTGGACGGATTTCCCGGTCATATTTCATTGTTCTGAACGGGTTTCCTTCTCATATTTCATTCTTCTGGACGGATTTCCCGGTCATATTTCACTGTTCTGAACGGGTTTCCTTCCCATATTTCGATGTTCTGGACGGGTTTCACTGTCCTAATTCATTGTTCTGGACGGGTTTCCCTGTCATATTTCATTGTTCTGGACGAGTTTCCTTCTCATATTTCATTCTTCTGGACGGATTTCCCGGTAATATTTCATTGTTCTGAACGGGTTTCCTTCTCATATTTCGATGTTCTGGACGGGTTTCACTGTCCTAATTCATTGTTCTGGACGGGTTTCCCCGTCATATTTCATTGTTCTTGACGTTTTTCTGTCATATTTCATTGTTCTGGACTGGTTTCCCTGTTATATTTCATTGTTCTGGTCGAGTTTCCCTGTCAAATTTCTTTCTTCTGGACGGGTTTTCCAGTCATATTTCATTGTTACTCACGGGTTTCCTTCTAATATTTCATGGTACTTGGCGGGTTTCCTTCTCATATTTCATTGTTCTGGACGGGTTTTCTTTGCATATTTCATTTTTCTGTACTGGTTTGCTTTCAATATTTCATTGTTCTGGACGGGTTTCCTTCTCATATTTCATTGTTTTAGACGTGTTTCCCTGTCACATTTACTTGTTCTGGACGGGTTTCCTTTTCATGTTTCATTGTTCTGGACTGTTTTCATTTTCATATTTCATTGTTCTGGACGGGTTTCCTTCTCATATTTCATTGTTTTAGACGTGTTTCCCTGTCACATTTACTTGTTCTGGACGGGTTTCCTTCTCATATTTCATTGTTCCTGAGGGTTTCCTTCTCATATTTCATTGTTCTTAACGGGTTTCCCTGTCATATTTCGTTGATAATGACGGATTTCCTTCTCATATTTCATTGCTCTGGACGGGTTTCCTTCTTATATTTCCTTGTTAAAGACGGGTTTCCTTCTCATATTTCATTGTTTTGGACGGGTTTCCTTATCATATTGAATTGTTCAAGACGGGTTTCCTTCTTATATTTCCTTGTTAAAGACGGGTTTCCTTCTCATATTTCATTGTTTTGGACGGGTTTCCTTCTCATATTTCCTTGTTAAAGACGGGTTTCCTTCTCATATTTCATTTTTCTGGACGGGTTTCCCTCTCATATTTCATTGTTCTGGACGGGTTTCCGTGTCATAATTCATTGTTCCTGACGGGTTTCCATCTCATATTTCATTGTTTTGGACAGGTTTACCTGTCATATTTCATTGTTCTGGACGGGTTTCCCTGTCATATTTCATTGTTCTGAACGGGTTTTCTTCTCATATTAAATTGTTAGGGACGGGTTTTCTTCTCGGGTTACATTGTTTTGGACGGGTTTCCCTGTCATATTTCATTGTTCTGGACGAGTTTCCCTGTCATATTTCATTGTTCTGGACGGATTCCCTTCTCATATTTCATTGTTCTGGAAGGGTTTCGTTCTCATATTTCATTGTTTTGGACGGGTTTCCCTGTCATATTTAATTGTACAAGACGTGTTTCCCTGTCATATTTCATTGTTCTGGACATATTTCCTTCTCTTATTTCATTTTTCTGGACGGGTTTCCGTGTTATATTTCATTGTTCAAGACGGGTTTCCTTCTAATATTTCATTGTTAAAGACGGGTTTCCTTCTCATATTTCATTGTTTTGGACGGGTTTCCTTGTCATATTTTATTGTTCAAGACGTGTTTCCCTGTCATATTTCATTGTTCTGGACATATTTCCTTCTCTTATTTCATTTTTCTGGACGGGTTTCCCTGTCATATTTCATTGTTCTCGACGGGTTTCCTTCTCATATTTCAAAGTTCTGGACGGGTTTGCTTCTCATATTTCATTGTTCTTGACGGGTTTCTTTCTCATATTTCATTGTTCTAGACGTTTTTGTCTTTCATATTTCATTGTTCTAGACGGATTTCAATGTCATATTTCATTTTTCTGGACGGGTATCCCTGTCATATTTTGTTGTTGTGGACGCCTTTCCCTGTAATATTTCCTTGTTCTGGACGGGTTTCCTTCTCATATTTCATTGTTCTTGACGGGTTTCTCTCTCATATTTCATTGTTCTGGACTGGTTTCCTTCTCATATTTCATTGTTCTGGACGGGTTTCCCTGTCATACTTCATAGTTCTAGACGTGTTTCCCTGTCATATTTCATTGCTCTTGACTAGTTTCCATCTCATATTTCATTGTTCTGGACGGGTTTCACTGTCATATTTCATTGTTCTGGACGGGTTTCCTTCTCATATTTCATTGTTTTGGACGGGTTTCCATGTCATATTTAATTTGTTCTGGACGGGTTTCCCTGTCATATTTCATTGTTCTGGACGGATTTCCTTCGCATATTTCATTGTTCTGGACTGGTTTCCCTCTCATATTTCATTCTTCTCGTTGGGTTTCCTTCTCATATATCATTGTTTTGGACGTGTTTCCCTCTCATATTTCATAGTTCTAGACGGGTTTCCCTGTTATATTTCATTGTTCTGGACGGGTTTCCTGCTTATATTTCATTGTTCTGGACGGGTTTTTCCTGCTTATATTTCATTGTTCTGGACGGGTTTCCTGCTTATATTTCATTGTTCTGGACGGGTTTCCTGCTTATATTTCATTGTTCTGGACGGGTTTCCTTCTCATATTTCCTTGTTTTGGAGGAGTTTCCCTGTCATATTTCATTGTTATGGACGGGTTTTCCTATCATATTTAATTGTCCTCGACGGGTTTCCTTCTCATATTTCATTGTTCTGGACGGGTTTCCTTCTCATATTTCATTGTTCTGGACGAGTTTCCTTCTCATATTTCATTGTTCTGGACGGGTTTCCCTGTCATATTTCATTGTTCTGGACGGGTTTCCTTTTCATATTTCTTTGTTCTGGGCGGGTTTCCCTGTCATATTTCATTGTTCTGGACGAGTTTCCTTCTCATATTTCATTGTTCGGTCGATTTTCCCCTGTCATATTTCATTGTTCTTGACGGTTTTCCTTCTCATATTTCATTGTACTGGACGGGTTTCCCTGTCATATTTCATTGATCCTGAAGGGTTTCCTTCTCATATTTCATTGTTCTGTACGGGTTTCCTTCTCATATTTCATTTATCAAGACTGGTTTCCTTCTCATATTTCATTGTTCTGGACGGGTTTCCTTCTCATATTTCATTGTTCTGGACGGGTTTCTTTGTCATATTTCTTTGTTCTGGAAGGGTTTGCTTCTCATATTTCATTGTTTTGGACGGGTTTTCCTGTCATATTTCATTGTTCTGACGGGTTTCCTTCTCATATTTCATTGTTCTGGACGGGAATCCCTGTAACATTTCGTTGTTCTGGACGCGTTTCCCTGTCATATTTCATTGTTCTTAACGCCTTTCCCTGTAATATTTCTTTGTTCTGGACGGGTTTCCTTCTCATATCTCATAGTTCTTGACGGGTTTCCCTCTCATATTTCATTGTTCTGGACTGGTTTCCTCTCATATTTCATTGTTTTGGACGGGTTTCCCTGTCATATTTCATTGTTCTGGACGGTTTCCCTGTCATATTTCATTGTTCTGGACGGGTTTCCCTGTCATATTTCATTGTTCTGGACTGTTTTCATGTCATATTTCATTGTTCTGGACGGTTTTCATGTTATATTTCATTGTTCTGGACGGGTTTCCTCCTCATATTTCGTTGTTATGGACGGGTTTCCCGTTCATATGTCATTGTTCTCGATGGGTTTTCCTCTCATATTTCATTGTTATGGACGGGTTTCCTCCTCATATTTCATTGTTATGGACGGTTTTCCTTGTCATATTTCATTGTTCTGGACGGGTTTCCCTGTCGTATTTCATTGTTCTTTACGAGTTTCCTTCTCACATTTCATTGTTTTGGACGGGTTTCGCCGTCATATTTCATTGTTGTGAATGGGTTTCTCTGTCATATTTCATTGTACTGGACGGGTTTCCTTCTCATATTTCATTGTTCTTGACTGGTTTCCTTCTCATATTTCATTGTTCTGGACGGGTTTCCCTATCATATTTCATTATTCCTGACGGGTTTCCTTCCCATATTTCATTGTTCTGGACGGGTTTCCTTCTCATATTTCATTGTTCCGGATGGGTTTCTCTGTCATATTTCATTATTCTTGACGGGTTTTCTTGTCATATATGCTCTTAGTGAATGCATACACCCAGGAAGACTAGAAACAGTGCTGCCAGAAGAGAAGAACTCCTCTTCCTAGACCATCATGGTGAAGCCAGTTGTTGATTATTTTAGTAGTCTTTTTAAATGACATTAATTTTAATGCTCATATTTGAGATTTTTTGTATTTTCTTTCATAGAAAAGCGTGACATCCATATGTTTCTATGTGTAACTTCCTTATCTATCAATTTCTGGTGTTATTGTGTTAAACATGATCTTTGCATCACCGGTGTTATTATGTATAATCATAACCTTTATATGTCTGATACTGCTATGAATAACAGGGTTATTGTTGTATCATTAATATTACTATGTATAAATGAGTGATATTTGCTTGTCTAATTTTACCAGTTATAATACTGTGGTCTTTGCAGCTCTGGTGTTATTATGTATAAGAGTAACGATTATATCTCTGTATATAACCCGGTGATCTTTGTATCTCTGACAGCACTAGCAAAGGTTTTCTGATAGTATGTAAATGTATCTCTCCATCCATTTCTTTATTCAACAGTTTCTCCTACAATAACTTTACAGATTATAAATACAGGATTTTGTAGTCAATAATTCAAATTGTTGAATCCACTTTTCTTTAGCGACTTTCACAATTTTGTTACATCACTTATCAAGGAAGCAGTCTTAGTCTAAACCACTTGCACTGACGCTTTTTCTAAATTTTGGGACTTTGTATCATCTTACATTTGCCTGCATATATACCCTCCTGAAGTGCATGTATTGTCTCTCTCCTTCACCTCACAAAGACTTGCCTTGACTCTCTTAGTATCCTCACTTCTAGCTTCCTACAGCAATCCCTCCTCAGGATCTTGTGACCAGCAATTCATCCGTCTGTCTACTGTTGTCTTGCCTTCCCCACTTTCAGGAGGTCCCAGGCGACCTTGCTGGATTGGAATGATGTCTTTTCTAACTACGCTCGAGGCTTTCCTGGTGGAGGAAATACAAGAGACACAGAGAAATATTTCTTGAAATTACACTCATCAAGACAAACATGAACGTACACCAAGACAAACATGAACGTACACCAAGATGCCCAGATATTGTTATTCAATGGAAATTTTAGTCCTACTTACGTCACAGTATGTCTTTTTTTTAATTATATATATATATATATAAAATAAATATATATATATATATAAAAATAAATATATATATATATATATATTATATATATAATTTTATATACATCAGTTATTTAGCAGAAAAAGCGTGTCTATACGTTGTACTGCGTGTAAATGACTGCCCGAATCTTAATCTAATTTTCAGTCTCCTTGAAAAAATGTAATAAATATTATTTCTTTTGTTACACGTCTTTTGTGCTTGTAGAGCACACACAGATCCATAAACGCGCGCGCGCGCACACACAAACTTTTGATGATGACACCATCACCTGGAAGTTGCTGGAGGTCGTTGATGATGACACCATCACCTGGAAGTTGCTGGAGGTCGTTGATGATGACACCATCACCTGGAAGTTGCTGGAGGTCGTTGATGATGACACCATCACCTGGAAGTTGCTGGAGGTCGTTGATGATGACACCATCACCTGGAAGTTGCTGGAGGTCGTTGATGAGGAAAAACCATCACCTGAAATTGCTGGAAGTCGTTGATGATGACACCATCACCTGGAAGTTGCTGGGGGTCCCTTGATGAGACACCACACCTGGAAGTTGCTGGAGGTCGTTGATGATGACACCATCACCTGGAAGTTGCTGGAGGTCGTTGATGAGGGCACCATCACCTGGAAGTTGCTGGAGGTCGTTGATGAGGACACCATCACCTGGAAGTTGCTGGAGGTCGTTGATGATGACACCATCACCTGGAAGTTGCTGGAGGTCGTTGATGATGACACCATCACCTGGAAGTTGTTGGAGGTCGTTGATGATGACACCATCACCTGGAAGTTGCTGGAGGTCGTTGATGATGACACCATCACCTGGAAGTTGCTGGAGGTCGTTGATGATGACACCATCACCTGGAAGTTGCTGGAGGTCGCTGCTACAACCTGGCCAGGACGACTCTGTCGGAAAATGATATAGGCCACAATATATTTCAATACGATTGCGGAACAAAAGGTTTTGTAGAGATAAAGAGAATATTTTGAGAAAATGTCTGATGAAGATGATGAATTACTCGCGGAATTTTATTCTTGGGAGAAGTAATAATGAGATCAATGATAAGTGAAGGAAGTGATTATGAAGGCAAGGAGTGAAAGAAGCAAGAATGAAGGGACTGTGTATGAAGGAAGTGGCTGTGATGAAATTTAGTATGAAGAGAGTGTGTATGAAAGTGAGTAAAAATACAAACAGAAACTTGAAAGTGAATTTAAAGAATGTGAATATGAAAAAATTAGAATAAAACGATAAGAATATGAAGACTCAAGAGTACAGAGGATGTAAATATACAGGAAGTATGAAAGAAAGAAATGACGCAAAAAGTAGGGTAATAATTGTTAACTTAGAATGAATGAAGATTTAAATGTGTCATGAAGTTGGAATTAAGTACAGGAATAGTTCATACTTGTGTTCTGGCAGAGTCAAGGATGGTGTTGGAGTGTTTTAGGAGTGTATAGGATGGTGTTGGAGTGCTTAGCTAGAGTAAAGGATGGATGCTGGAGTACGTAGCTGGAGTAAAGGATGGGCGTTGGATTGTCTTAGAAATGAATAGGATGGGGTTGGAGTGTTTTGCGAGAGAACAGGATGGGGGCTGGTGTGCTTAACTACAGGATGGGTTTTCTAATGGTCAGGGAGAATACAAGATTGGTGTTGAGTGCTTTAGGAGTATATATAATGGGTGTTGGAGTGCTGTAGGAGAGTATAGGATGGGGTGCTGGAATGCTTTGAGAAGGTATAGGATGGGTTTTGGACCGCACTGGGGAAGTAAAGGATGTGTCTAGGAGTGTGATTTTAAATATAATATATATTATATAAAATATATATAAAATTTTAAAATATATATATATAAATTTTTATAAAAGTATTAAGTTATTCCGATATTCCAGTATGTGACATGTTTAAAGTAAAAGGACACAAGTGCAACTAATGTGACATTTTATTGTGGCAACGTTTCGCTCTCCAGGAGCTTTATCAAGCCATTACAAACAATACATGGACACAGAGGGTATACAAAGGCTCAGAGTGAGGTGCAATATTAGTGAGGTACCATATCGAAGTTCAATAGTGGTAGTAGTAGTAGTAGTAGTAGTAGTAGTAGTAGTAGTAGTAGTAGTGACAAAAATAATACAATATGGTAGAGCAATTAATTCGTACATGAGTAAAAGGATATAAAAGCTATTACTTGGGTAACATAAAAATAGGTTGGACAAATATAGACTGGAAAGAGGCAGGTAATTTCAGTGTTCACTCTCTGTAATGTGCTTTGTGTAGTATAACAGGAGAGACTATGTGATGGCAGGGTTTACTGTTTTCAGGAGGATTCTTGCTAAGACTTCGGAGATGGTGAAGCTGCCGTTGTTTTGTTTAATTGTATTCGAAACAGCGATCAGTGCTGATTCAAGGCACTTGCGTCTGCGGAAGTTAGTTTCTTTGATCACTATTTAGGCGTCCCTGAATTTCATGAAATGATTGGTGGAATTTCGGTGTTGTACACAGGCGTTATTCAAGTTATCGTTCCTACATGCGTAAATGTGTTCATTGAGGCGGGTGTCTAGGGTTCTTGCTGTTTCACCTACGTAGATCTTGTCCACAGCCTCCACAGGGTATAGTGTAAACTCCTGCATTGACTGGTTCGTGGTGCTTTGATTTTATCCTGGTTAGATCCTTTATTGAAGTGCTAGAAGCGATGGCGACTCTGGTGTTAGTTGTGAAAGTACTTTGAGACGTTTAGTGCACCTGGCTGTTGGGAAGAAATATAACTTTGTTTGGGGTGGTGTTGATGCTGGAGAATTAATGATCTGAAGAGCTCTTTTCTTGCAGTCTTTGGTGAAAAAAGGAGGAAAATGTAACTCAGTTTAATGTTTGGTGAATGTATGTACATTAATCGTCAAGAAACTCAGGACTACAAATTCGGGATGCTCTTAGGAAAAACCCATGATGATGCCTCTTTTTGGGCTTGGTATCTTGACTGGAATAGAAGTGTGTGAGATCATTTTTTTTTGGTGGGTTTCCGATAAACTTTAAATCTTAGGTTGTTGTCTACTTTGTGAGTGAGGACGTCGAGGAAAGGTAGCTTGTCATTTGACTCTTCTTCTAGTGTAAAACATGGATCGCCGGTTAACTGCGTTGAGCCTTGCCTGAAGATACCGTACATCAAAAAGTTTGGGAGTTATTACGAGGACGTCGTCCACGAACGTAACCAGGTACGCTTGAAGGGATGATGTTGGCGAAGTGTTCGGACTCTAGGTGTTCCATGTATAAGTTGGCTAGGACGCACTGATTGGGGGGGCCCCATTCCCATGCCGTAGGTTTGTTTGTAGAAACTTGTTATTGAAAGAAAAACAGTTGAAATTAACACAGAGTTCAATCAAGTCAACAAAATCTCTGGGAGGTAGAGGGAAAATTAAGGTCCTGATTGACTTTACGTCGTAGAACCTCGATGGCTTTTTTGGTAGGTACTTTTGTGAAGAGGGAAGTCACATCCAAACGACGTAAAGTCAATCAGGACCTTAATCTTCCTCTACCTCCCGGAGATTTTGTTGACTTGATTGAACTCTGTGTTAATTTCAAAATGTTTTTTTTTCAATAACAAGCTCTACAAACAAACCTACGGCATGGGAATGGGGTCCCCCATCAGTTCCGTCCTACCAACTTATACATGGAACACCTAGAATCCGAACACTTCGCCAACATCATCCCTTCAAGCGTCACCTGGTTACGTTACGTGGACGACGTCCTCGTAATAACTCCCAAACTTTTTGATGTACGGAATCTTCAGGCAAGGCTCAAAGCAGTGAACCGGCGATCCAGTTTTATACTAGAAGAAGAGTCAAATGACAAGCTACCTTCCTCGACTTCCTCATTCACAAAGTAGACAACAACCTAAGATTTCAAGTTTATCGGAAACCCACCAATAAAAATGATCTCACACTTCTATTCCAGTCAAGATACCAAACCAAAGAGGCATCATCATCGGTTTTTCCTAAGAGCATACCGAATTGTAGTCCTGAGTTTCTTGACGATTAATGTACATACATTCACCAAACATTCACTGAGTTACATTTTCCTCCTTTTTTCATCAAAGACTGCAAGAAAAGAGCTCTTCAGATCATTAATTCCCACCATCAACACCACTCCAAACAAAGTTATAATTCTTCCCAACACCAGGTTTCACTAACGTCTCAAAAGACTTTCAACTAACACCAGAGTCGCCATCGCTTCTAGAATTCAATAAAAGGATCTAACCAGGACAAAATCAAAGCTCACGACCATCAATCAAGTTTTTCACTATACCCCCGGGAGGGTGTGACAAGATCTACGTAGGTGAAACAGCAAGAACCCCAGACCCCGCCTCAATGAACACATTTACGCATGTAGGGAACGATAACTTAATAACCCTGTTACAAAACCGAAATTCCACCAATCTCTCATGAAAACAGAGACGCCCAATTAGTGTCAAAGAAACAAAATTCCGCGCGCAAATGCCCTTAATCCAGATCGCTGTTTCGAATTCAATTAAACAAAACAACGGCAGCTTCACCATCTCTGAAGTCTTAGCAAGAATCCTCCTGAAAACAGTAAACCCTGCCATCACATAGTCTCTCCTGTTATACTACACAAAGCACATTACAGAGAGTGAACACTGAAATTACCTGCCTCTTTCCAGTCTATATTTGTCCAACCTATTTTTATGTTACCCAAGTAATAGCTTTTATATCCTTTTACTCATGTACGAATTAATTGCTCTACCATATTGTATTATTTTTGTCACTACTACTACTACTACTACTACTACTACTACTACTACTACTACTACTACTACCACTATTGAACTTCGATATGGTACCTCACTAATATTGCACCTCACTCTGAGCCTTTGTATACCCTCTGTGTCCATGTATTGTTTGTAATGGCTTGATAAAGCTCCTGGAGAGCGAAACGTTGCCACAATAAAATGTCACATTAGTTGCACTTGTGTCCTTTTACTTTACATATTGTCGGTAATTCTACCAACTTTATTACAATGTGACATGTTGGTTGACATTTCGCGTTCGAGTCTCCCACAACTTTTATAACCTAGGGATTCGCGGAGAGCGTGTATAGTCCCTTTATATAAAGGGAAGGGGGACAAAAGAGACTGTAAAAATTATAAAGGAAAAAGTTTACTGAGTATACCAGGAAAAGTGTACGGTAGGGTTATAATTGAAGGAATTAGAGGTAAGACAGAATGTAGGATTGCGGATGAGCAAGGAGGAGGTTGGAAAAATTCAGATTCAGAAAGGATATAGGAAACCATTGGTTTGGTAATAGAGTTGTGGATGAGTGGAACAAACTCCCGAGTACAGTTATTCAGGCTAAAACGTTGTGTAGTTTTAAAAATAGGTTAGATAAATACATGAGTGGGTGTGGGTGGGTGTGAGTTGGACCTGACTAGCTTGTGCTGCTGGGTGTGGTGCAGTGCTCCATCCTTGAGTGGAGATGATCAGACTGGGTGGGTCATTGGTCTAATCTGGGGGGGGCATGGACCTGCTCCGCATGGGTCAGTAGGCCTGTTACAGTGTTCCTTCTTTCTTATGTTCTTGTATATGTGAACAGTATTTAGATAAAGGTAGGGAAGTTTTTATTGCATTTATGGATTTAGAAAAGGCATATGATAGAGTGGATAGGGGAGCAATGTGGCAGATGTTGCAAGTATATGGAATAGGTGGTAAGTTACTAAATGCTGTAATGAGTTTTTATGAGGATAGTGAGACTCAGGTTAGGGTGTGTAGAAGAGAGGGAGAATACTTCCCGGTAAAAGTAGGTCTTAGACAGGGATGTGTAATGTCACCATGGTTGTTTAATATATTTATAGATGGGGTTGTAAAAGAAGTAAATGCTAGGGTGTTCGGGAGAGGGGTGGGATTAAATTATTGAGAATCAAATACAAAATGGGAATTGACACAGTTGCTTTTTGCTGATGATACTGTGCTTATGGGAGATTCTAAAGAAAAATTGCAAAGGTTAGTGGATGAGTTTGGGAGTGTGTGTAAAGGTAGAAAGTTGAAAGTGAACATAGAAAAGAGTAAGGTGATGAGGGTATCAAATGATTTAGATAAAGAAAAATTGGATATCAAACTGGGGAGGAGTATGGAAGAAGTGAATGTTTTCAGATACTTGGGAGTTGACGTGTCGGCGGATGGATTTATGAAGGATGAGGTTAATCATAGAAATGATGAGGGAAAAAAGGTGAGTGGTGCGTTGAGGTATATGTCGAGTCAAAAAACGTTATCTATGGAGGCAAAGAAGGGAATGTATGAAAGTATAGTAGTACCAACAATCTTATATGGGTGTGAAGCTTGGGTTGTGAATGCAGCAGCGAGGAGTTGGTTGGAGGCAGTGGAGATGTCCTGTCTAAGGGTAATATGTAGTGTAAATATTATGCAGAAAATTCGGAGTGTGGAAATTAGGAGAAGGAGTGGAGTTAATAAAAGTATTAGTCAGAGGGCTGAAGAGGGGTTGTTGATGTGGTTTGGTCATTTAGAGAGAATGGATCAAAGTAGAATGACATGGAGAGCATTTAAAACTGAAGAAGGAAGGCGGGGTAGGGGTCGTCCTCGAAAAGGTTGGAAGGAAGGGGTAAGGGAGGTTTTGTGGGCGAGGGGCTTGGACTTCCAGCAGGCGTGCATGAGCGTGTTCGATAGGAGTGAATGGAGACGAATGGTATTTGGGACCTGACGATCTGTTGGAGTGTGAGCAAGGTAATATTTAGTGAAGGAATTCAGGGAAACCGGTTATTTTTATATAGCCAGACTTGAGTCCTGGAAATGGGAAGTACAATGCCTGCACTTTAAAGGAGGGGTTTGGGATATTGGCAGTTTGTAGGGATATGTTATGTATCTTTATACGTATATGCTTCTAAACTGTTGTATTCTGAGCACCTCTGCAAAAACAGTGATTATGTGTGAGTGAGGTGAAAGTACTGAATGATGAAAGTATTTTCTTTTTGGGGATTTTCTTTCTTTTTTGGGTCACCCTGCCTCGGTGGGAGAAGGCCGACTTGTTGAAAAAAAAAACAAATATATATATATATATATATATTATATAAATATATATATAAAATATATATATATAATATATATATATATATATATATAATATATATATATATTTATATACAAAACAACCACTCTGAAAGAACAGAGAAATTCCAAGCGCTGATCTCTGGCTGAAGGAGACTCGAACCTACGAACCTTGGAACAAGGTACGCAGTGCATTACCATTCTCACCACACTGGACGAATACCTTGGCGTCCAGCTTGCGCTACACGTTGATCCAAGGCAGCCAGCTTTCAGGGAGAAGGCTTACAGCTTTTCATCTCTTCCCCTGCATGCATAAGCCTTATCAGAGATTTTAACAATGCAAGGAATTCGCAGGAGCAGGCGAAATATACACAAACACTGATGAGATGAAAAGCTGCAAGCCTTCCCCCTGAAAGCTGGCTGCCTTGGATCAACGTCTAGCGCAAGCTGGACGCCAAGGTATTCGTCCAGTGTGGTGAGAATGATAATGCACTGCGTACCTTGTTCCAAGGTTCGTAGGTTCGAGTCTCCTTCAGCCAGAGACCAGTGTTTGTGCATATTTCGCCTGTTCTTGCGAATTCCTTGCATATGTATATATATATATATATATATATAATATATATATATATATATATATATATATATATATATATATATATATATATATATATATATATATATATGTTGAGGTGGTTTGGTCATTTAGAGAGTATGGATCAAAGTAGATATGGCAGGGAGGAGCGTATAAATCTGTAGGGGAAGGAAGGCGGGGGTAGGGGGTCGTCGTCCGAAAAGGTTGGTAGGAAAGGGGAAAGGGGAGGTTTTGTGGGCGAGGGGCTTGGACTTCCAGCAGGCATGCATGAGCGTGTTCGATAGGAGTGAATGGAGACGAATGATATTTGGGACCTGACGATCTGTTTTAGTGTGAGCTGGGTAATATTTAGTGAAAGGATTCAGGGAAACCGGTTATTTTTATATAGCCGGACTTGAGTCCTGGAAATGGGAAGTACAATGCCTGCACTCTAAAGGAGGGGTTCGGGATATTGGCAGTTTGGAGGGATATGTTGTGTATCTTTATACGTATATACTTCTAAACTGTTGTGTTCTGAGCACCTCTGCAAAAACAGTGACTATGTGTGAGTGAGGTGAAAGTGTTGAATGATGATGAAAGTATTTTCTTTTTGGGGATTTTCTTTCTTTTTGGGTCACCCTGCCTCGGTGGGAGACGGCCGACTTGTAATATTAATATATATATATATATATATATATATATATATATATATATATATATATATATAGGTAGAGGTTGGTAGACAGCAACCGCCCAGGGAGGTACTACCGTCCTGCCAAGTGAGTGTAAAACGAAAGCCTGTAATTGTTTTACATGATGGTAAGGATTGCTGGTGTCCTTTTTTCTGTCTCATGAACATGCAAGATTTCAGGTACGTCTTGCTACTTCTACTTACACTTAGGTCACACTACACATACATGTACAAGCACATATATACACACCCCTCTGGGTTTTCTTCTATTTTCTTTCTAGTTCTTATTCTTGTTTATTTCCCTCTTATCTCCATGGGGAAGTGGAACAGAATTCTTCCTCCGTAAGCCATGCGTGTTGTAAGAGGCAACTAAAATGCCGGGAGCAAGGGGCTAGTAACCTCTTCTCCTGTATATATTACTAAATGTAAAAGGAGAAACTTTCGTTTTTCCTTTTGGGCCACCCCGCCTCGGTGGGATACGGCCGGTGTGTTGAAAGAAATATATATATATATATATATATATATATATATATATATATATATATATATATATATATATATATATATATATATATATATATATTAATGCAACCACGAACAAGTGGTATTTTAGCAACAAACGGTTTCAAACCGGGATCGATCCCATGTTGTTTTATTCATGGACAATTCTGTTATATACATTATAATCAAAACTTAGTGGTAAACCCACAAAGAAGCTTCAGTTCCAGGGTAGTGTGAGCTTTTACACTTGATCTGCCACTACCCAGTGTGAGGAATATCTCGAAAAAACATCAGTGCACACAGTGGTATATTTATAATCATCATTATATCTAGACAATTTATACATATCATCCAAATCACAAGAAAATATTACTCTGGGTTTGGCGGCTACAATTTTTCTTCGAGGGAACATTTTTTTGTAAAGTGAGTGTTCTTTCTGAACTAAATAATTTTGTAACCTTTTTTTTCAATTTAGTAAAATTAATCTTTTAAAAGAGGCGGGGGCGGCGGGGGCGGCGGGGCGGCGGGGGCGGGGGGCGGCATACAAATTTTTTTTACCCCACAAAAAAATCTCATGAGTGGACGTCTTAAATAAACTTTTGCAATAAATCTTGCTGTTTCCTTTGATATTTCCTTGTAATCGTGTGAAAGTCATTCGTTAGAAAAATGGGGGGGTTTCGGGGAAAAAAGTAACTAAGATCTAAAAATTTTATCCCAAAATTGGGGGATCGTTTTAGGGGCAAATTGTAAATATTGACGAATTTTTTTTTTTTCCCCGAAAATTTGACACCCCAAAATTTTTCTAACTGCCGAGATCTCTCATTCTAAATAACCCAAATTGGGTTATTTTAAGGCCTGTACGCCCTGAAAGCGTCCCCCCCGAAATATAAATTTTTGGGAATCAGAATAATATTTTTTATTTTGATTTTAAACCCTTTAAATAAAATTTAAACGAGAATAATTTCACTTTTCAAACTTTTTTAAAAAAAGATCATCCCCAATTACCAGTCTTCCTTTGCCCGGTTTTAGGTGATCAAATTAACGGGATTGATAATATATTTAATTAATTTATAATTTTTGAGATATCCCCCCAAAATTGTTCCCCGAAAAGATATTTTTAAAACAGAATGGTTTCAATTTGTAATTTTGGGCTTTTTTCATGATTCAGTTTTTTTAGTTTTGAGGGGAAAAAAGACTTTTTCCCAAAATTTATATAACCCTGGGAAAAATAATTTAGTGGAAACCCCCCCCAAAAATAAATATTACTAAAATGTGTATAAGTATTTGAAGTTCATTTTGAAATCAACCCAATTTTTTTGTTAGAAAATTGAAAGAAATTTTATGAAGAAAAATTTTACTGGGCTAAATTTTTGTCCACCCGGGCATAAAAAACATTGGGTTTAAAGTTTTTGTCCCCCAGGAAAAAAACCCTTTTTTTAATGAAAATGCCACCAGGACATAAAAACATTTTAATGTTGTGTCCACCCGGGCATAAATTTAAAATTGTTTTTTTAATGTTGGTCCACCAGGAATAAAAACATTTTTAATGTTGTGTCCACCAGGGGCTTAAAAACAACATTGTTTTTTTTGGGTCCCCCAGGGCATAATAAAAATTGTTTAATGTTGTTCCACCCGGACATAACAAACATTGTTTTAAAAATTTGGTCCCCCAGGACATAACAAAATTTTTAATGTTGGTCCCCCAGGGCAAAAATAACATTGTTAAAAGTTGTTCCACCAAAGGGCAAAAATAACATTGTTAAGTTGTGTCCCCCAAAGGGCATAATAACATTGTTAATGTTGTGTCCCCCAGGAAAATAATAAAAACATTGTTAATGTTTTGTCCACCAGGCATAATAACATTGTTAAAGTTGTGTCCCCCCAAAAACATTAAAAAAACAAAAATTAAAAGTTTGGTCCCCCTGGGCATAAAAAACATTTTTAAATTTTTGCCACCCAAAAATAACAAAAATTGTTAATTGGGGTTTGTCCACCCCCGGAATAATTTAAAATTGTTAATGTTTTTGTCCACCAGGGCATAATAACATTGTTTAAAGTTTTTGTCCCCCAGGCATAACAACATTTTTTATTGGGTTGGGTCCACCAGGGCAATTTAAAAACATTGGTTTTAAAGTTTTTTGTCCCCAGGAATTTATAACTTTGTTAATTTTTGTCCCCCCAAGGGGCATAACAACATTGTTAATTTTTGTGTTCCCCGGACATTTAAAAACATTGTTAATGTTGTGGGCCAAACCCGGAAAATAATAACATTTTTAAAGTTTTTGTCCACCCGGACATAATAAAATTGTTAATGTTTGTTCCCCCCAAAGGGCATAATAAAAATTTGTTTAAAAGTTGGTTTCCCCCCGGACCCTAAAAAACAAAAATTTTAAAGTTTTGTCCACCCGGACTTTTAAAAACATTTTTAAAAGTTGTGTCCACCAGGACTTAACAACCCTTGTTAATGGGTTTTGTCCACCCGGACCTAACAACATTGAAAAAGTTGTGTCCACCAAGGGCCTTAACAACAATTTTTAATGTTGTGTCCAACCCGGGCATAAAAACATTGTTAATGTTGTGTCCCCCAGGAAAATAATAACATTGTTAATGTTGTGTCCACCCGGGCATAACAACATTGTTAATGGGTTTTGGGCCCCCGGACTTAAAAAACATTGTTAATGTTTTGTCCCACCCGGATTAACAACCCTTTTTAAAGTGTGTCCCCCAGGACATAATAACATTTTTAAAGTTTTTTGTCCACCGGACATAATAACATAGTTAATGTTGTGTCCCCCAGGGCATAATAACATTGTTAAAGTTTTGGCCCAGGACATAATAACATTGTTAAAGTTGTGTCCACCCCGGACATAATAACATTTTAATTTGTGTCCACCAGGACATAATAACATTGTTAATTTTGGGCCACCGGATTAACAACATTGTTTTAAAGTTGTGTCCCCCAGGACTAACAACATTGTTAATGTTGTGTCCACCAGGACATAACAACATTGTTAAAGTTGTGTCCAAGGGGCTTAAAAAAACAATTGGGTTTAAAGTGTTGGGCCCCGGGAAAAAATAACATTGTTAATGTTTTGTCCACCAGGACATAATAACATTGTTAATGTTGTGTCCACCAGGGGGATAACCCAAAAATTTTTAAAGTTGTGGGCCCCCAGGACCCTTTAAAACATTGTTAATGTTTTTTGTCCACCAGGATTAAAAAGGTTTTTTAATGTTGTTTTCCCCGGACATAAAAAAATTGTAAAGTTGTGTCCCACAGGACTTAAAACGTTTTTAAAATTTTTGTCCACCAGGGCATAAAACATTTTTTAATGTTTTGCCACCAGGACAAAATAACATGTTTTAAAGTTGTGTCCCCCAGGGCAAAAAAAACATTGTTTTTAAATTGTGTCCCCAGGACATTTAAAAACATTGTTAAAGTTATGTGTCCCCCGGGGCTTTAAAAACATTGTTAATGGGTTTTTGTCCCCCCAGGACTAACAACGTTGTTTTAAAGTTGTGTCCCCCCAGGACATAATTTTTAAATTTTTTAAAGTTGTGTCCCCCCAGGACTTAACAACGGGTTTTTAAAAGTTGGGTCCAAACCCGGACATAAAACAAATTTTTAATGTTGTTTTCCACCCCGGGCTTAAAAAACGTTTTTTTAAAGTTGTGTTTCCCCCAGGGGCTAACAAAAAAAAATTTAAAGTTTTTGTCCACCCGGCCCTAATAACCTTGTTAATGTTTTTGGGCCACCAGGACTTTAAAAAACATTGTTTTAAAGTTTTTGTCCCCCCCAGACAAAAAAACATTTTTTAATGTTTTTGTCCCCCAAAGGGCATAATTTAAAATTGTTTAAATTTTTGCCCCCCGGGCATAACCCCATTTTTAATGTTGTTTTCCACCAGGGGTTAAAAAACATTGTTAACGAGTTTCAAAATTATCAGCAGAAAAGTTAAGGGTTCCTAGGGAAATGACAGAGATGACGGGTGTGTGTGGGGTTGTGTGTGTGTGTGTGTGTGTGTGAGGTGTGTGTGTGGTGTGTGTTGGGGTGTGTGTGTGGTGTGTGTGTGTGTGTGTGTGTGTGTGTGTGTGGTGTGTGTGTGTGTGTGTGTGTGGTGTGTGTGTGTGTGGTGTGTGTGTGTGTGTAGGGGTGTGTGTGTGTGTGTAGTGTGGTGGGGTGGGGGTTGTGTGTGTGTGTGTGTGTGTGTGAGTGTGTGTGTGGTGGGGTGTGTTTTTGTGTGTGGGGGGTTTTGGTGTGTGTGATGTTTTGTGTGTGTGTGTTTGGGGAGTGTGTGTGTGTGGGTGTGGGGTGTGGTGTGTGTGTGTGTGTTTGTGAGTGTGTGTGTGTGTTTTGTGTGTGTTTGTGTGGTGTGAAGTGTGTGTGTGTGATGAGTGTGTGTGTTGGTGTGTGTGTGTTGTGTGTTGTGTGTGTGTGTGTTGAGTGGTGTGTGTGTGTGTGTGGTGTGTGTGTGTGTGTGTGTGTGTGGGTGTGTGTGTGTGTGTGTGTGTGTGTGTGTCTGTGTGTGTGTGTGTTGTGTGTTGTGGTGGTAGTGTGTGTGTGTTGTGTTGTGTGTGTGTGTGTGTGTGGTGTGTGTGTGATTTTTGTGTGTGTGTGTGTGTTGTGTGTGTGTGTGTGTGTGTGGTGTGTGTTGGTGTGGTTTTGGGGGTTGTGTGTGTGTGAGTGTGTGTGTGTGTTGTGTGTGTGTTGTGTGTGTGTGTGTGTGTGTGTGTGTGTATGTGTACTCACCTAATTGTGGTTGCAGGGTCGAGACTCAGCTCCTGGCCCCGCCTCTCACTGATCGCTACTAGGTCCTCTCTATCTCTGTTTTCCGAGCTGTATCATACCTTTCTTAAAACTATGTATGGTTTCCTGCCTCCACTCCCTTCACTTGCTGGGCTATTCCACTTCCTGACGACTCTATGACTGAAGAAATACTTCCTAACGTCCCTTGGCCCTCGTCTGAGTCTCAGCTTCCAGTTGTGACCCCTTGTCCCTGTGTCCCCTCTCTGGAACATCCATCTCTGTCCACCTTGTCTATTCCCCGCAGTATCTTGTATGTCTTTTATCATGTCTCCTCTGACCCTTCTGTCCTCCAGTGAAGTCAGTCGGATTTCCCTAAACCCTTTTCCTCGAAACGACATTCCCCTGAGCTCTGGGACTAGCCTTGTTGCAAACCTTTGTACTTTCTCTAACTTCCCTTCACGTGCTTGACCAGGTGTGGTTCCAGACGGTGCTGCATACTCCAGTAGGGGCCAACATACACAGTGTACAAGGGTCTTGAACGATTCCTTATTAAGGTATGGGAAACGCTATTCTCGGGTTTTGCCAGGCGCCCGTATGCTGCAGCAGTTATGGTTGATGGTGCCTCCGGTAAATGTGCTCGGTGTTATGGTCACCCCAAGGTCTTTCTCCTGAGTGAGGTCTGTAGTCTTTGTCCACCTAGCCTATACTCTGTCTGCGGTCTTCTTGCCCCTCCCCAATCTTCATGAATTTGCATTTGGCTGATTGAATTCGAGAAGCCATTACTGACCACCCTGTCCCGCCTGTCCAGGGATCTTTGCAGTCCTGCCTCATCCTCATCCGATTTAATTCTTCTCATCAACTTCACATCATCTGCAAACAGGAACACTTCAGAGTCTATTCCTTCCATCATGTCGTTCACATATATCAAAATAGCACTGGTCCTAGAACTGACCCCTGTGGGACCCCGCTCGTCACAGGCGCCCACTGTGATACCTCTTTACGTACCATGACTCGTTGCGCCTCCCTGTCAGGTATTCCCTGATCCACTGCAGTCCCCTCCCTGTTACATGCGCCTTATCTTCCAGTTTCTGCACTAATCTCTTGTGGGAACTGTGTCAAAGGCCTTCCTGCAGTCTAGGAAAAAGCAATCTACCCACCCCTCTCTCTCGTGTCTTACTTCTGTTACTTGTCATAAAACTCCAGGAGGTTTGTGATACACGATTTGCCTTCCATGAACCCATGCTGGTTTTCTTTTTATAATCTTTTTCCCCTTTCCAGGTGTTCGACCACTCTCCTCCTGATAATCTTCTCCATGACTTTGCACACAATACATTCAGAGACACAGGTCTGAAGTTTTAGCGCCTCGTTTCTGTTTCCTTTCTTAAATATGGGGACTACTTAGCGTCTTCCATTTCTCAGGTAGTTGGCCCAGTTTCAAGGGATGTGTTGAAGATTGTGGTTAAAGGCATGCACAGCATCTCTGCTCCTTCTCTAAGGACCCATGGGGAGATGTTGTCCGGTCCATCGCCTTTGAGGTGTCAAGGTCATTTACGAGCTTCTTCACACCCTCCTCGGTTGTTCGTATGTCATCCAACACTTGTTGGTATATTCCCTCTTGATGTTCCCTTCTGTGCTGTCTTCCCACAGCCCTCCGTCTCTACTGTAAAAACTTCCTTAAAAACTCCTGTTCAGCTCCTCACATACCTCCTGATCATTTCTAGTGAGTTCTCCACCTTCTGTCCTTAATCTGATCACCTGGTCTTTGACTGTTGTCCCTTCCTCCTGATGTGGCTATACAAACAAGTTTCGGATCAGTCTTGATTCTCGATGCTATGTCATTTTCATACTGTCGCTGAGCCTCCCTCCTAACCTGTGCATATTCATTCCTGGCTCTGCGACTGATCTCCCTATTTTCGTGTGTTCTCTGCCTTCTGTACTTTTTCCATTCTCTATTGCACTTGTCTTTGCCTCCTTACACCGTCGGGTAAACCAGGGGCTCGTTCTGGTCTTCCCGTTGTTACTGTTGCCCTTGGGAATAAACCTTTCCACTGCCTCCTTGCATTTTGTTGTTACATATTCCATCATTTCATTTGCTGGTTTTCCTGCCAGTTCTCTGTCCCACTGGACCTCCCGCAAGAAGTTCTTCAACCCTATGTAGTCCCCTCTTTTATAGTCAGGCTTTTCCCATTCAACTCCTGTTATTCTCTCCACTTGCAGCTCTACTATGTATTCAAAGCACAGAGCCACGTGGTCGCTAGCTCCTAGGAACTCTAAATACTTGATGTCCTCAATGTCTGAGCTGCCCAGGGTGAACAAAAGGTCCCAATTTTTGCTGGTTCATCCTCCCCTCTCACTCTGTAGTGTCCTTAACATGTTAGTGCATGAGGTTTTCCAGCACCACGTCCAACATCCTACTCTCCATGTTTCGGGACCCCCATGTGGCTCCGGGTTTTAATCCAGTCAATCTCCCTGTGGTTAAACCCCCCCATAACCAGCAACTGGCTCTGCTGGAGTGAGCTCTTTCTTGCCACCTCAGCAAATGTGTCCACCATTGCTCGGGTTGCTCTCTTCATATTCCTCTCTTGGCCTCCTGCATTCTGTGGTGATTATACATCACTGCAATGACCACTTTGTTTTCCCCCAGACTGAAGTGTACCTACTATGTAGTCTCTTTCTCTCGTCTCATCTATGCCTTCCATTTTCTCAAATTTCCTCTTCTTTTACGAGCAGAGCAACCCCACCTCCCCCTCTGCCCCTTCTATCTTTCCTCATGATCTGGTATCAGGTGGGAAGATTGCATCTGTTATTGTCTCCGTGAGTTTTTTTTCTGAAACTGCTATGATGTATGGGATTTTCTCATTGATTCTTTCTTGCCATTCCTCATGTTTATTCGTTAATCCATCTGCATTTGTGTACCAAACCTTCAACTTCTGTTCTAATACTGTAACTGTGATGGGGGGGGTTGGGAACAAGGGATCGGTGTGTGATGGTTGGTTTGGATTGTTCAATTCCCTTGGGTGTCGGGCTGGAGTCCTTCTGCAGGTGTTTCTGGGGGTTGCTTGTCCTTCCATTTGATCCTGGGTTATTTGCTCTCCTATTTCATTTCCTCCCATTTCCCCTTTTCCCGTTTTTGAACTCTCTCTTTCATCATTTTCCCTTTTTCGTCCTGTGTTCTGTCTCGATCGAGGTACACACTCTGGAACTCTTGCTTGCCTCTCAGCCGTGCTTTCTCCTGCAGGATCATGGTTCAGGTTGATTCTGCCTTGAAAATTACTTTGAGGGGCCCAAATTCCTTTTTTTGTAAAACCACCCGATTCTCCAAAAATTTGCCACCTGGGTCATGTCCCCTCGCCTATCACCTTCATGATGCTTAAATCGTTTTTTTCTCCTCCTGTTTTCTTTCATCATAAGTTTCCCCTTTCTTTCGTCTACCCATAGACAAAAACGGATCTCTCCCCTTTTCACCTCCCACTGTGACTCCCAAATTGCATCCTCTGATGTGTTTTAGTTCCTTCCCGTGGAGTGTTCCTCCTTCATCCCTTCCCTAGTTATGGCCCCCTATGCTTCTTGGTTTGTCCTTCCTGCTCACCTTTTCCCTGGCCCCCACAGGTTTATGGTCCCTGCACATGTCCTATTCCTTCAATGTCTTCCAACCTCTCATTCTGTCCTAGTGTGCTCCCTGTCTTTGTTTTTCCCCCATATGGGTTTGACAGGACCTCTGAAATACAGTTTAGTTTCCATGCCCCCTTCAGACCTGTTTCGGTCTGATGTAGCCATTGCCAATGCACTTCTGTAATATCTTTGTCTCATGCTTTTTTCAGATGTCTCAGCCCTCTTCTAATCTCTCTATCTTGATTTCTGCTGCTGTGGCCTGTTTGCTTCCACCTTCTGCATTCTGCTGCTAACCCCCCTTTCCATTTTCCCCTTCCAGCTCATCTAGTCTCCTTCCCCAGTCTTCCTCCCTTTTTTGAGCCTTACCTCCCATTCCTCCCTCACAGTTTTCGTCCTTGGAGCCCCTTGTCCTCATCCTGGTTCTAGGTTCCCCTGTTGCTCCCACAGAAGGGGGGACGGGTGGTTAGGGGGGGGGGAATAGATGGCTAGGAGGAGAGGGATGGATGGTTATGGGGGAGGGGAGGATGGTTATTGGAGGGGTAGAGATAAATTGGGGGAGGGGGTTAGATGGTTTGGGAGAGGGTAGGGGCTAGGGTTAGATGGTTTAGGGAAGGGGGAAGGTGCTTAGGGGAGGGGGGAGTGTGTGTTTGAGAGAGAGAGGGGAGGATGGTTATGGGGGAGGGAGGAGATGGTTATTGGAGGTAGGGAGGTAGTTTGGGGGGTAAGATGGTTGTGGAGGGGTTAGGTGGTTTGGGGGAGGGGTTAAGTGGCTAAGGTTTAGGTGGTTAGGGAAGGGGAGAGGGGGGTTAGGGGAGGGGGGTATGTGTTTGTGTCAAGTGGTGGTGGTGTGTGTGTGTGTGTGTGTGTGTTTGTGGGGGTTGTGTGTGTGTGTGTTGTGTGTGTTGTGTGTGTGTGTGTGTGTGTGTGTGTGTATGGTGTATGTGTGTGTGTGTTGTGGGGTGTGGTGTGTGTGTGTGTTGTATTCGCCTATTAGTTAACAAAATGTCCTAGTGCAGGTGTGTGTATTTGTGTATATGTGTGTGTTCGTGTGTATGGGGAGGTGGAGGGGAGATACTGCTAAAAACATACCAGTAATTCTGGGGTTTTAAAAAGCGGAACTTGCAAATAGGGTCTAGAGCTTCTGTGAGTGTCTACCCTTGTTTTGTGTGTGCTTGTGGGGTAAGGGAGGGATGGTTAGGGGGGTAGGGGGGTGTGGGTTTAAAATCCGTCGTGTAGGCACAAATTTAGTCTCATTTTTCTTTCCCCAATTATGCTACTCTCTCCACTTATTGCCCTTTCGGATTTAACGTATTAATTGTTGCTGGTTATTATCATATTTCTTGTTCACATTGAGAGAGGACTTCCTAGCTTCCTAAGTGTTTCTTACTGCTATAACTACCGGTAATAACACTGCCCTACCCTGTGTGCGTGTGTGTTGAAGAGTCTTTTGGGTGTAATGACTGCCCGCGACTTCTTGTGACTGACCACAAACCTCCTGGGACTGACCTCGCACCGTCTTTCAGTGTTTTCCCTTAAAAGCTGTCCCCCACCAGCTTATAGTAAGTTACTCGCCTTGTGTGTGTGTGTGTCTGGATTTAAGTATCAATTATTGCTTGTTATTAAACCTGTCCTGTTCATTGGAGAGGACTCCTATCTTCCTAAGTATCTTTCTGCTAATAACTACTGGAATTATACTACTCTACCTCCTCGCTGAACCCTAACTTCTCACACTGTCACACTAATTCACTATGCCTATGCTATTTCTATTCTAATTCCGTAATACTTGCAGGGTGAGTGACCAGTATCAAACATATGCAAGGCCAGCCAGGCCGTCAACATTTCAAACCACAAATAGGCAAGAAACTTGCGCCAATGTGAGGTGACAAGTTGCCAGCTGCTGATGACCAGTCGTTCGTCGTAGGCCTTAAATCCCTATTTCGGATATCCTTCACCCGTGTGTTTATAACCAATATTCTCATACATCCCGCTTCTTCACACGAGTCACTCTTCACTGATGATAGATACACCCTTTACATTATATACACTCACTTTATAGTATAATGGCAAAACAACTTGCCGTCGTCACTTCTTTAGGCCTACCGCTGCCAATGTGGTACAGCACCTAAGACCCCAACGGTTTGCACTTTGAAAAATTTTGATTTCAGCTTTCCTCTCACTTTTTTTAAAATAATAACTTAATTATCACCCGTATATTTTTCACTGACGTTCCACTACCACTGATTACTGCTAGCTGTTATTTCACGCCTTACAACGATAAGTCTTTGAGCCTTGTTACCCAAAAGTCTGCACCCCCCGACCCACGCGATGTACTCACCATTTTGGTTGCAGGGTCGAGTCTTAGCCTGGCCCCGCCTCTCACCGGGTTTCTACTGGCCCTCTACCCCGCTCCATGAGCTTTATCAAACTCGTCTAAAACTGTGATGGTTCCTGCCTCCTACGTCATTTTCTAGCTATTCCACGCCCTTTCAACTCTAGACTGAAGAATACTTTCCCAATATTCTCTGATCATTTGTGTCTTCAAATTCCAATTGTGCCTCTTGTTTGTGTCCCCTCCCTGGAACACCTGTCTTTGTCCACCTGTCTTTCCATGGGATTTTATAGTCCCCTACATGTCTCCCCGACCCTCCGTCTCAGTGTCGTCAGGGCCCATTCCTTAATCTTTCTTCATAGGGGCATTCCCTTAGCTCTGGAACTAACCTTGTGGAAACCCCTTTGTACTTTTAGTTTTTTGACGGCTTTATCAAGTGCGGTCCAAACAGGTGCTGCTACTCCAGTATGGGCCCCGACATAAAACGTGTACGTTCTGCTCCTTTTTTAATTCGGAAA
>NC_069472.1:1605316-1610316 GCF_026875155.1 Cherax quadricarinatus | reverse complement strand
GACCTGTTGTGTCTTGATGTGACCTGTTGCGGGGTTGTAAAACATTATGCAATAGTGTGTATTATAACATGTTTGTCTTGTTGTGACCTGTTGTGATTTGTTGTATCCTGTTGGGGGCTATGAGTGAAAAAAATGGGTATGTTAGAGTTGTGACAAGTGAAAGATGGCAACATTGTGGATGTTATAAGGAATGAGAATAATATGAGAATACTTCTTAACAGATATTAAGAAAAGAATGAACATGAAATTCATGAATGTCCTTATCAAGAGGAAGAGATCATTAACAAGATCAATATCTGTTATCAAGAATGCTGATGATATGCAACAAGAGGAAATTCACAAGGTATTACAATCCCAGCTAGATCGAGCGAATGCATTATAGGAGAAGGCTATAGAAAAAGGTAAGTTTATATATTTCAGACTTTATATAAAAATTAGTGTTATATTCCTGACTTTCTATAGTGTGTCTAAAAATTAGTGTTATATTCCTGACATTGTACATCGAAAAAATATTTTTTACCACCTAGAAAATTATTTATATATTTTTTCCCTCACAGAAAATGAGATGAAGGCTAATGATACCTCTGAGACCGTTGATTCTGACCGCGGTACCACACAGTCTGGGGAGTAATGCTTCCCACCGCAGTACCTCACAACTCCGAGGAGCGTCCACGAATAATTTGAGGGGTGATGAGACCTGAGGAGCATCGCCACGCTAGTCGGATCAATCCTCAACCCAGGAAGATGAGTACCCAGAACATGTGATATATATACTGAATTTTAGAGGTAGACATACAGTGCAGAAACATACTCTCCCCTCAGCATAAGAGAGGGATTTGGGGATGTACTTTCGTGTATATAGGGAATATTATATAGATCAGATGCGAGAAATTATTTTTTAAAAGTTTGAGGCAAAACATATCAGGTGAAGATCAAAAATGGTCAGTTTGTAATTAATTTAGCATTTGAGATTGTAAGTGAGGAGAAAATATCAGAAGTCTTTGATAGATGAGTGGAAGCAATATTAGAAAGATTTGAGACAGAATTACAAGATAGGGAAGGTTCGGGGAGAATTATAGATCATACTCAATAATTTAGTTCAGAGTACAACTCGGGTCATATATGGATTACCCGAAGTTGAGAGGTAGGCAATATATTTTTGATCCAAAGATAGATGACGGGTTGTGTGTACTGCTGCTGTTACCGTATATAATTGTCACAAAATGGGTAAGAATTGGTGTGATATATCCAAGTTTGTAAATAGTTAGGGATGGTGTCTTAACTATGCAAAAACTTCTATAGATGAATTTCCCATTACTGGTGACAAGTTAACATTATTGGAAAAGAAAAATAAAGTTTCGTTATGTTTATCAGACAGGATTAGGATGGAGCTTTTGTGTCCGTGTGCCATAAGGGTACTATGGAATTTAAGAATATTATCATGTGTAAATTATTGATGGATGAGTCACACCTTGTGCTGATTAAGAAGTTTGATGGGTACGTCAGAACGATAATGCATGAAAAAGGTAATGTTAAGAAACATTGCCATAGTTGTTTAATGAAGTTACATACACAGGAGGAGTTAGTTATAAAAGAAGATGGATGTAAGATCAACCAAACCCTCGTATTACCTCCACAAGGATCAACTGACCATTTTAAAAATTATAGTCATTCTCATTCTAGCGAATATATATAAGAGTTTATAATTTTGAAAGTGCTCTTGATCGTACTTGCTGTGCTGGCAAAATTGAAGCACGACATATAGTCATTGATTATTGTTACGTAATATTTGATCGAGAAGGAACTGTGATTTTTGTTAAAGGTTACGAGCAGAAGGTATTATGATATCATTATGAATGGGAATGATGAAGTGTGATTTGATTGGCAAATCACATGTGAATTATGCTGTGTAACCTTCCTAGATGCAAAATACAAGTATCGCCACCATGATCACAGGATACAGTTCAGTAATTGCATCGGAGCATATTGTGTTCGTTGCAATTTGCAATGTAAAGATAAGAGAAATAGTTTATTAATGTTTAGTCATAATATGTCCTATGATTTAGGGGTAATTTTAAAAGAATCGAGAGTGGATAAATATAAAATTGAGGTTCATTCAAAACAAACACTTAAATTCTTAAGAATTTAAGTGCTTGTTATATTTCAGTATTCTCTGAGTTTGGTAAATGGATGTCTTTCCAGTTTAGCAGAACAGTATATCAAGGCAGGTAATCATTCTCAAGGATGCACCTAAGGAAGTGATACTCTTATTATGTAAGGGCAAACAGGTGCTATGTTATGACTACATTGACAGTTTAAAAAAGAAATCGGGGAAACAAAGTTGCCAAGAGAAATTTCTTAATTCATTGAGAAACAGTCACATTAGCCAGGAAGATTATGACAATGTTGTGAAAGTTGTCCAGTTGGGGGAAATACAAGACTTTAGGTGATTACTTGATGTTGTATCTCAAGACAGATGTGGGATTGTTAACTGACGTCTTCATGGAGTGGCGTAAAACACTCAAAGATATTTACAGTTTACACCTTAGTAATTATATCAGTTTACGATCTTTCACTTTGGATGTTTTCTTGTTAAAAACAAAAGTAAAATTAAATATATTACATTTACATGAATTATATGATCTGATAAAAAGAAATTTCAAATGGGGATTCAGTCAATATACCAAGACTGATAATCCTTAAATTAACCCCAATTTTGATAGAGTGGGATGGGTGCTCATATTTTATATCTTGACTTTAATTCATTGTATACCAGTGTTATGGTTTAAGCTCTACCACAGAATGGTATAAGAAAATTATCTAATGAAGAAAGGCCAGATTCCTTGTTTTGGGGTTAACTAAGGTATTAGTGAGTGGGATAAAGGTTATTGTATTGAATGTGACACCAAACCAGTGAATCCTGAGGTAGCTAGACGAACAATGAACTTCCTTGATATTATCACACATGAATATATCAGAAGACATGTTATCTCCTCATTCTGAGTCTCTTTTGAAAAATGAAGGTAGAAAGATACCCAAATTTAATACGAAATTAGTGGCTGCCCATCTTCCACAGAAACATTATCTAGTGAGGTTGGAATTGCTTCACCTTTTAACAGATCTTGGGTTGGAGACAGAAAAGGTTCATGCAGTATATGAATATAATCAGGCAAAAATGTTAGAGCCCTTCATTAGAACTAATATTGAACAACAAACTGCTACACAATGTTCCATCAAGATTAAGCTGACTAACAATGGCATTTACGGTAAATAATTACTTAATATCACAAAGTATGGTGAGACCTATAAATATATAAAGGATGAGAAAGCATTTGCTAGAGCTGTCAATGACACCTTTTTGAAAAATATTAAACATTTGAATCAAAACAAAGGGATCTGCACGTTCACCAAACCGAAATTAACTGGTGATCAACCTCTTTATCTACGTTTTCAAATTTTCGAGATTGCTAAAAAGAAATTGTACTATTCTTGGTATAAAGTCTTAAAACATTATGGAGATGATATAAGACTACTGAACAGTAATGCAAAGATTTGTTTACCGAATTAAAGAGAGAACCGTTGGTAGAATATATGGATTTTTAAAATTTGAGTCATGATCATCCATTATATGATAATAGTAGGAAAGGTGAGTTAGGATAATTGAAATCTGAAATGAGTTATTATAATATTAATGAGTTGGTTGCTCTGAAAGCAAAAATGTGTTGTGTGAAGATGACTGGAAGAACAAGTAGTGTCAGTAGAGACATTTCAGACCATTGTTAACTCATGGTGGTATAAAAATGTTTTCAGAAAAGTTGATAAAGAACTATTGAAGTGTAAGTTTATTAGTAATGTCACAGGAGAGAGATGTAGAGTAAAGATTAAGATGAGAGGATTGTCGACCTTTGATGATAAAAGGTATCACTTGGACACCAAACATTCTCTGGCTTATGGACACCCTGATGGACACCCTGATGGACACCCTGATGGACACCTTGATGGACACTCTGAGGGAAACCAAATATTCCAGCATCTAAACATAGGAGACTAAACTAATTCCCCGCTGTGTTGTACATAAACATTTGTGAATATTTCCACTATGATGTACGTAGAAACTCTGATGAAGTTGTAGAAAAGTTGTAAAAATGTTGTACTAGAGAAAATGTATCTTTTTGTATTGAAATGTGTAACAAATAAAAATTTGTGAAATGAATTTGTGTAATTATTTACCACTTGTATTACCACTTATTTGCATGACCTCTGTATTGAATCATCTATACCTTAATAACTTTAAAAATGTGTAACTCAAGAGCACTAAAAACACATGGGTGTTTAGCGCAAAATATGTTATCCAAAGTTAACACGCCATTTGGTGGTAAAGTATACCAGGGTATTACCTCTAAAAATTGGGTCCCAGAGCTGTATTATGACATGCTGGTGTTTACCGTTTGAAATCAAAACATTTGGTGGTAAACCCTTACAGGCTTTGGAATGTTTACCGTAGCGCCGCACACAGGTGTTTACCAGAAGTACGAACATTTACTTATATACGAATTAAAATATCGTGAAAAAACTTGATCCGGGAGTTGGAGCTCGACCCTAGATTAGGGGACATATCTTAAAATAAAAAATTGGGATAGACCCAAAAATTGAAGTAAAGAATTGAAAAATTTGGCAACACTCGAAAAAATGAACAGTTTGGAAAATTTGGAAACACTCGAAAAAATTTAAAATTTGTAAAATTTGGCAACACATCCGAAATTTTTTTTGGCAACACTCCTGGAATATTTTGCAACCCCCGATGGAATATGCCCTTAGGGGGTAGGAGGCAGGGTCAGGGGGAGGAGGAAAAAAATGGGGGAAGGTGGTCGAGGGAGACGAAAGGGAGTCCCTAAAAATGAGAGGAAAGCCCCAATCAAAAAAATTCCTTGCTCTGGCACTTTCCCTACTACTCCCTTTGTTTGAAAGTTTGCAATATATTTTAGTGAATAGTAAATTCT
>NC_069472.1:1587816-1602816 GCF_026875155.1 Cherax quadricarinatus | reverse complement strand
TATGTACTTGTGAATCTTAGAGTATTATTGAGAAACAAGAGATAAATAACAAGAAAAAAAGACAACAGTTAACAATTAATAACAGTTTCCATACATGAAAACGTGAAGGTTTACTCATGGACAGTAATTTGTACACCAAAAAACGTTTAAAATACACTTAAACTGCTAAATAATAGAATAAATTAATAATTAATATGGATGCAATATGAAATATAAATAGAATTCCGAAATTGTTACTAAGTGGCCAGAGCTTCGTGGGCGAAATGGATGAGTGAGGTCTCTCGTCTAGGTAGTCTGCGGGTCAAGGCTGTCCAGGAGGATGTTACTGCTGGGCGCAGATTTCTGCGTGTCCTCCCCAGTAATAACATCTAACTGTTCTCGTTGTTCTCTTGGGTTGTTGTCCTCTCCTTGGGTTGTTGTCCTCTCCTTGGGTTGTTGTCCTCTCCTTGGGTTGTTGTCCTCTCCTTCGGTTGTTGTCCTCTCCTTCGGTTGTTGTCCTCTCCTTCGGTTGTTGTCCTCTCCTTGTGTTGTTGTCTGGTCCTTGTGTTGTTGTCTGGTCCTTGTGTTGTTGTCTGGTCCTTGTGTTGTTGTCTGGTCCTTGTGTTGTTGTCTGGTCCTTGTGTTGTTGTCCTCTCCTTGTGTTGTTGTCTGGTATTTGTGTTGTTGTCCTCTCCTTGTGTTGTTGTCCTCTCCTTCGGTTGTTGTCCTCTCCTTGTGTTGCTGTCTGGTCCTTGTGTTGTTGTCTGGTCCTTGTGTTGCTGACCTCAGGGAAGTGGTGAATGGTGAATATCTGAGGGGACAAGGATGGTCACCTGAAGCCATGGACCTGAGTGAGGCATTAATAACTTAATGATCTTCCCTTTCAGAACTTCAAGATCTTCTAGAACTTCAAGAGCTTCGAGACCTTCAAGAACTTCAAGAGCTTCGAGACATTCAAGAACTTCAAGAGCTTCGAGACCTTCAAGAACTTCAAGAACTTCGAGGCCCTCAAGAACTTCACCCTTCACCACCATTACTTCACCCTCACCCTCACCACGTGTCCATTACTCTCACCACTAGTCCATCACCCTCACCACCAGTCCATCACCCTCACCACCAGTCAATCACCCTCATCATCAGTCCATCACCCTCAACACCAGTCCATCACCCTCACCACCAGTCCATCACCCGCGCCAACAGTCCATCACCCTCACCAACAGTCCATCACAATCACCAACAGTCCATCACCCTCACCACCAGTCCATCACCCTCACGAACAGTCCATCACCCTCACCAACAGTCCATCACCCTCACCAAGATTTCATCACAGTCGTCAATCGTTAGTCACAATATGCAGTCGTTCATCACAATCGTCAGTCGTTCGTCACAATCGTCAATCGTTCGTCACAATCGTCAGTCGTTCATCACAATCGTCAGTCGCTCATCACAATCGTCTTTCCTCCATCGCAATCATAAGTCGTTCGTCACAAGCTTCAGTCGTTCATCACAATCATCAGTCGCACATCACATCGTCAGTCGTTCGTCACAATCGTCAATAGTTCGTCACAATCGTCAGTCGTTCATAACAAGCGTCAGTCGTTCATCACAATCGTTAGTCGTCCATCACAATCCTCAGTCGTTCATCACAAGCGTCAGTCGTTCAGCAATCGTCAATCGTTCGTCACAATATGCAGTCGTTCATCACAATCGTCAGTCGTTCGTCACAATCGTCAATCGTTCGTCACAATCGTCAGTCGTTCATCACAATCGTCAGTCGCTCATCACAATCGTCTTTCCTCCATCGCAATCATAAGTCGTTCGTCACAAGCTTCAGTCGTTCATCACAATCATCAGTCGCACATCACATCGTCAGTCGTTCGTCACAATCGTCAATAGTTCGTCACAATCGTCAGTCGTTCATCAGAAGCGTCAGTCGTTCATCACAATCGTCAGGCATTCTTCAAAATCGTCACACGTTCATCGCAATCCTCAATCGTTCGTCACAATCGTCAGTCGTTCATCACAATCACCAGTCAATCGCCACCAGGCAATCACCCTCATCACCGGGTTCAATCACTCCACAGGTCAGTCCCCTTTCAGTCCATCCTCTCACCTCCATCATCCCCCTTTACACCATTTATTTCACCCTCACCCACCGCCCTTCAGCCTCACCATCAGCCCTTCACCCTCACCACCAGTCCTTCCCTCACCACAGTCCTTCACCCCACCCACCAGTCCTTCCCCTCACCATCAGTCCATCCCCCTCACCATCAGCAATCCCTCCCCATCAGTCCATCACCTTCACCACCGGTCCATCTCCCTCGAAACCGTCCATCACCTCAAGTCCAACCCCCTCACCCCCTCCATCACCCCACCCAGTAAATTTCACCCCCCATCAGTCCTTTCACCTCAGCAACAGTCAATTTCCCCACCAGTCTTTCACCCTCCCCCCGTCCATCACCTCACCCAGCTCATTCACTCACCAGAAATTCCCCCCTCAACACCGTCCTTCCATCAAACCATTCCTTTCACTCTCAAACCAGTCCGTCCAGTCAGTACCACAAGACTATCACCCTCACCATCAGTCCATCACTCTCACCATAAAGTCCATAAACTTTCACAGAGCCATCACACTCACCGCCAATCCTTCACCCCGCCCGTCCATCACCCCCCATCGCCATCAACTCCCCTGTCCTCACTTTCCCAGTGCCCATCCCCCCAACCCCAATCCTCCCCTCCCCCAAGCCATCCCCTCACCTCGCTTCCCCCACCCCCGCCATCCCCTCCCCACGTCTATCCCCCCACAGTCCATCACCTCCCCTCGCCCATCACTCCCCCCAAACGCCCTCACCCACCACCGTCCTCAAATTTTCCCACAAGCCCATACCCTCCCCACCAGTCCATCACTCTCACCCCCGTCCATAACCCACCCAGTTCATCCCCCTACCACCGTCCATCCCCCTCCTGCCTCCCCCCCTCCCACCGTCCCCCCCTCCCCCCAAGTCCATCCCCCTCATCCCAAACCCCACACCACACCCCCAGCACCCCTCCTTGGCCGTCCATGACCATCCCACCAGTGCCATCAACCTCACCATCAGTCCTTCTTCCACTCTTGGCCAGTACATCACCTCACCAAGGATCAATCACTAATCGTCAGTCGCTGTCGTATTCCAATCAGTCAGTCGTTCATCTCAAAGCGTCTGTTGTTAATCCACAATCAGTCTATGTCGTTCATCTACAAGCGCTCAGTCACTCACACACAATCGACTAGTCGTCATCACTAATAGTCTGTCGTTCATCACAGTCGCCTTCTGTCAGCCTCCATCAAAACTCTGTCAATCGTTGTCACACAATCGTATGTCGTTCCGTCAAATTCGTCAGTCGTTCTTCTCATTCGTTTGTCGTTCATTACAACATCCGTCTGTAGTGCTCGATTGCGTCAAGTCGTTCTTAACATTCAGTCATAGCGTTCTCACACTATCTAATCTAATCGTTCTTCACAATCGTCTGTCGTTCATCTCTTTCGTCTGTCTCTTCTCATAATTCTATCAGTCTTTCTTCATACTATCAGGAGTAGCGAGCTATCATTTAAGGCTAAGGTTCGGCACCCTCTCCACCCTTCCATCTCACTCTGTCCACCTAGTCCTTCTCATTCAACTCCCAGGTACTTCACTTTCACCTTTCTATATACGTATATCCATCCTGTACTTACACTCCACGCACCATCAGGCATCTCATGCGCTCCTAACAGTCCAGCCATCCCCTCCAGGCCTGACACCATCCCACATGGCACGCTCCTCTCCTCCTGGCCATCCACCCTTACGTAGTCTGTAACAGCTCTCGTCGAACACCTTCTGTCCTTCATTCCGCCTACTCTCACCTGTACAGCACCCTCTGCAACATTCCTTCTCACTCACCTACATGTCCTTCTACCTCTACCTATGTCTGCTAACCATAACCTCACTGTCCTCTCCATCTCACTATTTGCCAGCTCACATCTACCACCTGTCTTGCCCCTCTCCTCCTGTCCATATCTACCCTCTCACACCTGTGCTCTGCACACCCTCTCCACCAGTCCCATCACCCTCACCCCCTGTTCCTTTCACAGTCACCACTGTCTTTCCCTCTCCTCGTCCATCGCCCTCACCACTCACTGATTTCTCTCTCACCATCTCCACCAGTTCAATGACCCTCACCACCAGTTCAAGACCCTCTCCACACGGTCATCCCATCACCACCAGTCATCCCCAAGCTCACATAATCCATCAACCTCATCCACTGGGCCTTCACCCTCTCCACCATGCCATCACCCTCACCTCAATGTCCATTAACCCTCTCACCACCAGTCCATCACAATCACCAACATCGTCCATCCCATCCTCCACAAGTTACACTTCACTCACATCTAGCAATCACCCTCTCCACCAGTATACTCACTAACATCAGTCCCTGCACTGCAACAACCTGTACACATCTTCTCACATACTATCCTAACCCTCAACTCTGTTACATCACCCTCACTTCATGTTCTTCACCATCATCACACCAGGCCTTCTCAACCCTCACATCTGTCCATTCTCCACGTCTCTAGTTCATCACACTATCCTACTTGGCCAATCTTACCCCTCCAACCAATAGCATCACCCTCTCCTCTAGTCCATCACCACCTCACCTATTAGTCACTGCCACCTATCTCATTATTCTCCAGTCAATCACACCTCTCCACCTGTACTTCATCCCTCACCACAATGTCCATACGCTCTCACCACCAAGTCCATTACCTCTCTCACCTGTCTATCTCCTAACCTTCAGTCCTTCACTCTCACCTCCAGTCCATCACCATCACCACTTGGTCCCAGCACCCTCTCCACTAGTCCATCACCTCACCACCACGTCAATCTCCTATCATACCAATACCATTACCTCACATACCAGGTCCATCACCCTCACCACATGTCCTTCTCAATCACACAAGTCTATCAACCCTCTCCACAGGTCACATACCTCTCTACCATTCCATCAACACTCACATACCAGTCCATCACGCGCTCACTCACCACTGTCCATCACCTCACCACCAGTCCTACACACTCACCTCCTATCACCCTCACCCTCAGTGCATCACCCTCTCCAGAAGTTTCATCTCCCTCACTCCAGTCACCACCATCAACACCAGGCCATCAGCCACAACCAGTCCACTCCTTCATCACCAGTTTCATCACCTCACAAACCACTTCATCACCAATCCCTGTGGAGGCTGTGACATGATCTTCCTAGGTGTAACAGCAAGACCCTAGACACCCGCTCAATGATCACTCATTTACGAATGTAGGAACGATAACTTGTATAACGCTGTGTACCTCCGATAATTCCACCAATCTTCTCATGAAATACAGAGTCGCCAATTAGTGATCAAAAGAAACCCCTTATTTCCGCAGACGCAAGTGCCTTGTATTGCATGATCGCTGTTTCGAAATACAATGAAAACAATAAACAAACGGCTGCTTCTCCATCTCCGTAGTCTTAGCAAGAATTCCCTCCTGATAAAAACAGTAAACCCTGCCATCACTTAGTCTTCCTGTTTTACTACAACAAAGCACTTCGGAGAGTGGTAACACTGAAACTTCTGCCCTCTTTCCTAGTCTTTTTATGTGTCCCAACCTATTTTTATGTTACCCAATTAATAGCTTTTATTTACTTTTATCCTCGTGTACGATTTTATGCTTACCATATTGTATTTTTTTTGTCTATATATACTATATTATACTAACTACTTCTATTCTACTTCTACTACTATACTACTACTACCACTATTTGAACTTCGTGATGGTACCCTCACTTAATATGCACCTCCACTCGCTTCAGCCTTTGTATAACCTACTGTGTCATGTATTGTTTAATGGCTTGATAAAGCTCTGGAGAGCGAATAGTTGCAACAATAAATTGTCCATTAGTTGCACTTGTGTCTTTTACTTTAAACTTGTCATCACTTTCTGGTTATTTCGGATTAACTTAATACGATATATATTTTATATTATTTATGTTATTTATTTTGAGTTGATGTTTTTTTATTTTTATTGTTTCTTATATATTTTATTTATTTATTTTTTTGGGTTTTTTTTATTATTCACACTCATGTACACATCCTTTACTTCCCCTAGGGCGGTCCTATTACCATCTATGCCTTCTCAAAGCATTCCTGCAACCCCTTCCTATACTATCCTACAGCACTCAAACACCTCTATTTATATATACTTCTAAAGCACTCAACACCAATCTGTATTCTCCCCTGTCCTTAGAAAACCCATTCCTGTAGTTAGCACACCAGCCACCCCCATCCTGTGATCTCGACAAAAACACTCCAACCCCATCCTATCATTTCTATAGTCCAATCCTGCGACCATCCTGTAGTCCAGCTACGTACATCCAGCATCCTTCCTTTACTTGCTAGCAATCCAACCCATCCTTACACTCCTAAAACACTCCACACAATCCTTGACTCTGCAGAACACTCAAGTATGAACTTTTCCTGTTCTTATTTCAACTTCTATCACACACATTTAAATCTTCATTCACATTCTAAGTTTACAATAATTACCCTACTTTTTTGCGTCATTTCTTTCACTTTCATTCTTCCTGTATATGTACATCCTCTGTATCTGGAGTCTTCATATTCTTATCGTTTTTATTCTAAATTTTTTCATAGTCCACACATTCTTTAAATTAACACTCTCTTCATTACTTAATTTATTACAGCAACACTTCCTTCATACTCAGTCCCTTCATTCTTGCTTCTTTCATTATTGCCTTCATAATCTATTTCCATTACACTACTTATCATTTGATCTCATTATTCTTCTCCCAAGATTAAAATTTCCGCAGAGTAAAGTCTTCCATCTTCATCAGACATTTCACCTCAAATTATTCATCTTATCTCTAAAAAAACTTTTGTTCCGATATTCGTATTGTAAAATTATTTTGTGGCCATATTTCATTGTCCGAACCAGAGTATCGTTCCTGCCAGGTTTAGCAGCGACCTCCAGCTCTTCCAGGGTTGGTGTCATCATCAACGGTCCTATGCTACTTCCTGGTGTTTGGTGTCATCATTCATCGTCCTCCAGCAACTTCCAGGTGATGGTGTCATCATCATACGACTTCCAGCAACTCCAGGTGTTGGTGTCATCTTCATCGACCTCCAGGCAAACATTACCAGGTGATGGTGTCATCATCAACGACCTCAGCACCTTCCTGTGATGGTGTCCTCTTAATCGACCTCTCCAGGCAACTTCCAGGTGATGGTGCCTTCATCAACGACCTCCAGCAACTTCCTGGTGATGGTGTCCTCATCTTCGACCTCACAGAACTTCAGGTGATGGTGTCATTCTTCATACGACCTACCAGCAATTCCTGGTGATGGTGTCAATCATCATCGAGCACAGCACTTCCTGTTGTTGGTGTTCCATCATCAACGACATCCTCAGCAAAACTTCCAGGTGTTGGTGTATCATCAACGTCCTCCAGCTAATTCCAGGTGATGGTTTCATCATCATCGACCTCCAGTCAATCTTCAAGGTGATGGTGTCCTCATCATACTACCTCCTCTGCAACTTCCAGGTGATGGTGTCTATCATCTAACGTCCTCCAGCCATACTTCCAGGTGATGGTGTCATCAGAAAAGACCTCTCTGCAACTTCCTGGTGTTGTGTCATCATCAACGACTCCGGAACTTCCTGGTGTATGGTGTCATCATTCAAAGACCTCCAGGAACTTCCAGGTGATTGGTGTCAATCATCAACGACCTCCTGGCAACTTCCAGGTGTTGGGGTCCTCACCGTTCAAACGTCATCCACAGCAACTTCAGGTCGATGGTGTTCATCATCACGACTTCCAGCATAACTTCCAGGTGGATGGTGTCATCATCAACGACCCTCCAAACTTCCAGGTGATGGTGTCTTCATCATCGACCTCCAACAACTTCCAGGTGATGTGTCATCATCAAAAAGTTTGTGTGTGTGCCATGCGCGCGCGCGCGTTCATGGATCTGTGTGTGCTCTACAAGCACAAATGAGTGTAACAAAAGAAATAATATTTATTAATATTTTTTCAAGGAGACTGAAAATTTAGATTAAGATTCGTCAGTTCAACGTATAGTCACGCTTTTTGCTAAATAAACTGGATGTATATAATATATATATTTTTATTTATATATATATATTTTTTATATATTTATAATATCTATATATTTATTTATATATTATATTAATGATAGACATTACTGTGGACGTAAGTAGGACTAAAATTTCAATTGAATAACAATATCTGGGAGAATCATTGGTGTACGTTCTGTTTGTCTTGATGTGTATTTAATAAAATTTTCATGATCTATTTCTCTGTGTCTTTTTTTTTTTTCCCCCCCTGTATTTCCTCCACCAGGAAAGCCCGAGCGTTGTTAAGAAAGGGACATCATTCAATCCAAGCAAGGTCGCTGGGACTCCTGAAATGGGGAAGGGCAAGAAAACTGTAGACTGACGGATGAATTGCTGGTCACAAGATCCTGATGAGGGATTGATGTAGGAAGCTAGAAGTGAGGATACTAAGAGAGCGAGGCAGTCTTTGGAGGTGATGGATGGAGGGACACTATCTCATCACTTCAGGAGGGTACAGATGCAGGCAATAATGTAAGATGGTACAAAGTACCAAAATTTAGAAAAAGCGTCAGTGCAGGTGGTTTTGACTAAGACTGCTTCTTGATATGTGATTGTACAAACTTGTGAAAGTCCGCTAAAGGAAATGTGCGATTCAATACAATTTGAATTTCGGGACTACAATATCCTGTATTTTATATCTGTTAGTTATTGTAGGAGGAAATGTTGTAAAGAAATGGATGGAGAGATACATTTACATACTATCAGTAAAAACCTGCTGATAGTGCTGTCAGAGATACAAAGCTCACCGGGTTATATACAGAGATAATAATCGTTACTCTTATAATAATAACACCAGAGCTGCAAAGACCACAGTATTATAACTGGTAAAATTAGACAAGCAAATATCACTCATTTATACATAGTAATATTAATGATACAACAATAACCCAGTTAATTTATAGCAGTTCAGGAACATATAAAGGGTTATGATAATTCATAATATCAAACCGTGATGCAAAGATCATTGTTTAACACAATAACACCAGAAATTGACAGATAAGGAAGTTACACATAGAAACATATGGATGTCACGCTTTTATATGAAAGAAAATACAAAAAAACTCAAATATGAGCATTAAAATTAATGTCATTTTAAAAGACTACTAAAATAATCAACAAATGGCTTCACCATGATGGTCTAGGAAGAGGAGTTCTTCTCTTCTGGCAGCACTGTTTCTAGTCTTCCTGGGTGTATGCATTCACTAAGAGCATATATGACAAGTAAACCCGTCAAGAATAATGAAATATGATACGGAAACCCGTCCAGAATAATGAAATATGACCGAGAAACCCGTCCGGAACAATGAAATATGAGAAGGAAACCCGTCCAGAACAATGAAATATGAGAAGGAAACCCGCCCAGTACAATGAAATATGACAGGAAAACCCGTCAAGAACAATGAAATATGACAGAGAAACCCATTCACAACAATGAAATATGACGGGGAAACCCGTCCGGAACAATGAAATATGAGAAGGAAACAGGTCCAGAACAATGAAATATGAGAAAGAAACACGTAAAGAACAATGAAATACGACAGGGAAACCCGTCCATAACAATGAAATATGAGGAGGAAACCCGTCCATAACAAGGAAATTATGAGGAGGAAAACCCGTCCAGAATAATGAAATTTGACAGGGAAACCCCATTGTGAAAATGAATATGAGAAGGAAACCCGCACAGAACAATGAAATATGAGGAGGAAAGCCGTCCATGAACAACGAAATATGAATAGGAAAACCGTCCAGAACAATGATATATGAAAAGTAAAACACCGTCCACACAAGGAAATATGAGGAGGAAAACGTCCAGATAATGAATATGACAGGGAAAACCCATTGAGAACAATGAAATATTGAGAAGAATCGCGTCCAGAAACAACGAAATATGAAAAGGTAAACCCGTCATGAACTACGAAATATGAAAAGGAAACGACACAGAACATTGAAATATGACAACGAATCCCGTCCAGACAACGAAATATGAAAAGGAAAACCCGTTCAGAGCAATGGAAATTTGGAAAGGATACGTCTGATCATGAAATATGACACGATGTGAAACCCGTACCAGAACAATGAAATATGACAGGGAAACCCGTCCAGAAACAATGAATATGACAGGGAAACCGTTTCAAAAAAACAATGAAAATTTGAGAGGAAATCCGTCCAGAACAATGAAATATGAGAAGGAAACCCGTCAGGATCAATGAAATATGACAGGGAAACCCGTCAAGAACAATGAAATCTGAGAAGGAAACCCGTCTAGAACAATGAAATATGACAGAGAAACCCGTCAAGAACAGTGAAATATGACAAGGAAACCCGTCAGAACTCAATCGAAATATGAGAAGGAAACCGTCAAGAAGAAATGAAATAATTTGACATGGGGGAATTACCGTCCAGAACAATGAAATATGAGAAGGAAACTCGTCCAGAACAATGAAATATGACAGGGAAACTCATCAAAAAACAATGAAATATGAGAAGGAAATCCATCAAGAACAAAGAAATATGAGAAGGAAACCCGTCAGGAACAATGAAATATGACAGGGAAACCCGCCCAGAACAAAGAAATATGAGAAGGAAACCCGTCCAGAACAATGAAACGTGACATGGAAACCCGTCCAGAAAAATGAAATATGAGACGGACACCAATCCAGAACAATGAAATGTGAGAGGGAAACCCGTCCAGAACAATGAAACGTGACATGGAAACCCGTCAGAAAAAATGAAATATGAGACCGGACCACATATCCAGAACAATGAAATATGGAAGGGAAAATCCCCGTCCAGAACAATGAAATATGAGAGAAAACAGGTCCCAAAACATTGCCAATATGACAGGGGAAACCTGACAAAATACAATGAAATAGACCATAGTAACGCGTCCAGGAACAATAAATATGACGGGAAACCGTCCAAAACAATGAAATAATTTGGGGAAAAACCCGTCCAGGAAAATAAATATGACAGTGAAACCCGTTCCTGAACAATGGAATATTGAAGGAAAACAGTCCAGAACAATGATAATACGGACAGAGAAAACCGTCAAGAACAATGAAATATGAAAAAGGAAGCCTTCCTGAACAATAGAAATTTGACAAGGGGAAACCCGTCCAGAACAATGAAATTGTGACAGGGAGGGCCCGTCCAGAAGAATGAAAGACTCGTGAAGGAATAAAACCCGTCCAGAACCAATTGTAATTATGAGAGGGAAACCCGTCGGGAACAGTGAAATATAAAACAGGAACTGTCCAAAAAATAAGAAACATGAGAAACGAAACCTTCCAGAACTCATTGAAATATGTGAGGGAAAACCCGTCCAGAACCAATGATAATAATGGGAAGGAAATCCGTACAGAACATATGAAATATGTCAGTAAACACGTCATTAGAACAATTAAATATGACAAGGAAACCCGTCCAAAACAATGAAATTTGAGAAGGAAACCCATTCAGAACAATGAAATATGACAGGGAAACGCGTCCAGAAGAATGAAATATGACAGGGAAACCCGTCCAAGAACAAATGAAATTTGAGGGGAAACCAGTCATGAACAAAGACAATAATGAGAGGGATAACACCGTCGTGAAACAATGAAATATGAGATGGAAACCCGTCGAGAACAATGAAATATGACAGAGAAACCTGTCCAAAACAATGAAATATGAGAACGAAACCCTTCCAGAACAATGAAATATGAGAAGGAAATCCATCCAGAAGAATGAAATATTACAGGGAAAAAAAACACCGTCTAGAACAATTAATTATGGAAGAAACCGTCTAAGAAGAAACGAAATATGAGAAGGAAAACCCGTTAGAATCAATGAAATATGAAAAGAACCGTCTGGATCAATGGAAATATGAGAAGAAACCCGTTTTTAACCAAGGAAATATAAGAAGGGAAACCCGTCATTATCATTGAATATATGAAGGGAAACCCGTCCAGACAATGAAATACTCGTGAGAAGGATACCTCAGGAACAATGAAATATGAGAGGAAACCCGTCGAGAAACAATGAAAATATGACAGGGAAACCGTCCGAACAATGAAATATGAGTAGGGAAAAACAGGTCCTGACAACGAATATATGGGATGAGAAACCCGTCCTGAACAATGAAAATATGAGGAGGATACACCGTCCATTAACTAAGGGAGAAATTGAGGAGGAAACCGCACTGATACAAGAAATATGACATGAAAACCGGCCAGAACACTGATAATATGAATAAGGAAACCCGTCCAGAACAATGAAAATATGAAAAGGAAACCCGTCCAGAACAATGAAATATGAGGAGGAAAGCCGTCCAGAACAACGAAATATGGCAGGGAAACCCGTCCAGAACAATGAAATATGAGAAGGAAACCCGTCCAGAACAATGAAATATGAGAAGGAAACCCGTTAAGAACAATGAAATATGACAGGGAAACCCGTCCAGAACAATGAAAAATGAGAAGGAAACCCGTAGAGAACAATAAAATATGAGAAGGAAACCCGTTCAGAACAATGAAATATGAGAGGAAACCGTCCAGAACAATGAAAAATGAGAAGGAAACCCGTCCAGAACAATGAAAAATGAGAAGGAAACCCGTCCAGAACAATGAAAAATGAGAAGGAAACCCGTCCAAAACAATGAAAAATGAAAAGGGAAAAACCCGTCCAAAAAATGAAATTGAGAAGGAAACCCGCCCAGAAAATGAAATAAGAGAAGGAAATAGTCAAGAACAATTAAAAAATGACAGGAAACCAGTGCAGAACAATGAAATATGACAGGGAAACCCGACCAGAACAATGAAATATGACAGGGAAACACGTCCAGAACAATGAAATATGAAGAGGAAACCCGTCCAGAACAATGAAATATGAAAAGGAAACCCGTCCAGAACAAGGAGATATGAGAGGGAAACCCGTCTAGTACTACGAAACATGACAGGGAAACCCGTGCAGAACAATGAAATATGAGAGGAAACCAGTCCAGAACAATGAAATATGACAGGGAAAACCGTTCAGAATAGTGAAATATGACAGGGAAACCCGTTTAGAACAATGAAATGTGACAGGGAAACCCGTCAAGAATATGAAAGTATTCCAGGGAAACCCGTCCAGAACAATGAAATATGACAGGGAAACCCGTCCAGAACAATGAAAGATGAGAAGGAAACCCGTCCAGAACAATGAAATATGACAGTGAAACCCATCCGGAAGAATGAAATACGACAGGGAAACACGTCCAGAACAATGAAATATGACAGGGAAGCAAGTCCAGAACAATGAATTATGAGAAGGAAACGCGTCCAGAACAATGAAATATGACAGGGAAACCCGTCCAAAACAATGAAATATTTGAAGGAAACCCGTCCAGAAAAATGAAATATGACAGAGAAACCCGTCCAGAACAAAGAAATATGACAGGGAAACCCGTGCAGAACAATGAAATATGAGAAGGAAACCCGTCCAGAACAATTAAATATGACAGGGAAACCCGTCCAGAACAATGAAATATGAGAAGGAAACAAGTCTAGAACTATGAAATATGACAGGGAAACCCGTCCAGATCAATGAAATATGAGAAGGAAACCAGTCCAGAACAATGAAATATGAGAGAGAAACCCGTCAAGAACAATGAAATATGAGAAGGAAACCCGTCCAGAACAATGAAAAATTACAGGGAAACGCGTCCAGAACAATGAAATATGACAGGGAAACGCGTCCAGAACAACGAAATATGACAGGGATACTCGTGCAGAACAATGAAATATGAGCATGAAACCCGACCAGAACAATGAAATATGACATTGAAACCCGTCGAGAACAATGAAATATAACAGAGAAAAACGTTCAGAGCAATGAAATATGAGAAGGAAACCCTACCAGAAGAATGAAATATGACAGAGAAATCCGTCAAGAACAAGGAAATATGACAAGGAAACCCGTCCAGAACAATGAAATATGGAAAGGAATCCCGTCCAGAACAATGAAATACGAGAAGCAAACCCGTCCAGAACAATGAAATATGACAGGGAAACCCGTCTAGAAGAATGAAATATAAGAGGGAAACACGTCCAAAACAATGAAATATAAGAAGGAAACCCGTCGAGAACAATGAAATATGACAGGGAAACCTGTCCAAAACAATGAAATATGAGAACGAAACCCTTCCAGAACAATGAAATATGAGAAGGAAATCCGTCCAGAACAATGAAATATGACAGAGAAACCCGTCAAGAACAGTGAAATATGACAAGGAAACCTGTCCAGAACATCGAAATATTTGAAGGAAACCCGTCCAGAAAAATGAAATATGACAGAGAAATCCGTCCAGAACAATGAAATATGAGAGGGAAACCCGTCCAGAACAATGGAATATAAGCAGGAAACCCGTCCAGAACAATGAAATACGACAGGGAAACCCGTCAAAGTCAATGAAATATGAAAAGGAAACCCGACAACAACAATGAAATATGAAAAGGAAAGCCTTCCAGAACAATGAAATATGACAGGGAAACCCGTCCAGAAAAATGAAATAAGAGAAGGAAATATGTCTAGAACAAAAAAATGACAGGGAAACCATCCAAAAACAATGAATATAGAAGGAAACCCACCCAAAAACAAGAAATATGACATTGAAACCCTCCGAACAATGAAAATGAAAAGGAAACCCGTCTTGAACAATAAAATATAAAAGGGAAACCCCGTCCAAAAACAATGAAATAGAGAGGGAAACCCGTGGAAAAATAAAATTTGACACGGAAACCCGTCAGAAAACAAATATATGAAAGGAACCCTCGGGAACAATAAAATTTGAGAGGAG